>OZ020194.1:38610994-38663494 GCA_963971165.1 Philopedon plagiatum
TACTAGTATAGAAGAATAAATAATTATTTCCAATTATGCTTGCTGATTTTTCTTTGACCAATTGCTTTTTACTCAATGTCTTTAACACCAAAAAGTGCCCAAGTCACATTTTTTCAAAATATGTCAAAAAAGCACACATACAAGTAAATTAAATTAAATTTACATCAAATTATACATTTGATGCAAAAATTGCGTTTGCATAGTAGTAAAACTTTATTTTATGTACCCTTCTAAACTTTAAACGTGATTTGTGCAAAAGCGTTTTTTTTGACTTGGTCAGTTTTTGCAGTAAGCCCACGATATATATATATATATATATATATATATATATATATATATATATATATATATATATATATATATATATATATATATATATATATATATATATATATACAGCGTGTCCAGAAAAGTTCTAGACATATGGGAATTTTCTTTATTGTTGATTTTACGAAAAAAAGTTATTCTTTATAAAAAGTTCTGCTTGATTCGCAAATAATATTGACATATCAAAGCTTAAGATATCTTGTACAGGGCGGCAAAAAAATGCAGAAACACAGAATTGCGATAAGAGAGAAGTACCCTCAATTTTTATTTTAGAGCAAATTGTTATAAGAAAACTTTACTAAGGACTACAAAACGAGGTCAGATACAATTTTTCGTTGAACTATTTTAATTTACAGGGTACCATAAAAAATACATTGAGCATTTTTATTACCTCTTGTTTGAAAGTAATTACGTAAACATGTCAATTTTCGTTACAACAGTATTGCACACATGTTCTGCTTGATGCGCAAATAATATTGACATATCAAAACTTAAGATATCATGTATAGGGCGACAAAAAACTATAGAAACACAGAATTGCGTTAAGAGGGACAATTTTTATTTTAGAGTAAATTGTTATAAGAAACATCAAAAACATCTAAATATCGGTGATCTAAAAACAGATAGTTTAAAATAAAAGATTATGTCTCCACATGCCCTCCTTCTTTTTCCATGCAAACTACAGTACGTCTTGTTACTTCTGATACTGTCGCCCGTATCATATTGGGAGTGATTTCTTGGACACAGTTTGTTATTACTGCTTCAAGATGGTCAATATCCTGAAAAGGTCTATGCTTATACACCATTTCTTTTAATCGGCCCCATAAAAAGAAGTCCAGGGGTGTGATGTCAGGCGATCTGGCTGGCCAAGGAATATTTGAACGTCTACCTATCCAGTTACTGTGTTAGTACTATGGCATGGGGCTCCATCATGTTGATACCAAATTATACGTCTTATATTTAGTGGCAGTTCGTCAAGAAATTGAGACAACTGGTTCCTTAAGAAGTCCAGGTAAATGGCAGCATTTATATTTTGTCGAAAAAAGTATGGTCCAACGATCCGATCATTAAAAATGCCACACCAAACATTGGTTTTAAATGAATATTGACTACGGCATTCGATTATAAAATTTGGATTGTGGTCACTCCACCACCGACAATTTTGGGTGCATACCACGCCGTTGGAAGTAAACATGGCCTCGTCCGTAAATAATATTTTTGGTAATTATTTAGATTAACGTAAACATCGAATTTTTTCATGAAATTTTGCACAGACCCTAATTTTGGGTCGTAGAACACGAATCCGAAGTCAGTTTTTGGCGGTCTCGTAAAAAAAAATTTTAAACTTTTAGGTTAGTTTTTCAATGAATTTCTTTAAATTTGTTGGCTGAGCAAAAAGGTGGTCAGGTTTGCTCAGTTTTGATTGATATAGATACCTATATATCTATATCAATCAAAACTGAGCAAACCTGACCACCTTTTTGCCCAGGTTGGGGGAGCAAAAAAAAATTTTTTTTACGAGACCGCCAAAAACTGACTTCGGATTCGTGTTCTACGACCCAAAATTAGGGTCTGTGCAAAATTTCATGAAAAAATTCGCTGTTTACGTTAATCTAAATAATTACCATATTTTTCTTGCAAAAAAAGGATCATCTTCACACTCGCCTTGGAACCACGCGCGAAATAGGAAACGAGAATCAAAATCTCTGGGAAGAAGCGTGTGAACGTATTTCGGTTTATATGGATGAAATTTATTTATTTTTAAAATTTTACTAGCAGTAGACTTCTTGACGTCATTTGGAATAGTTTCTGACAGTTTTCTTAAAGAAATTTTCGGGTTTTCGATAACCGCTTGCATGACATTGAGTTGATTTTCTTCTGTTGTGGACCATTTGTTATGTTGTTTCTTAAATACATTTTCGACGGAACCAGTAGCCATAAATTTATTCATTATATTTGCTATAGTGGCGTTACATACCATTTTGTCAGGTTGTCTATTATTAAATATGAGTGCGGCTTCCCTAATAGAGTTATAGTGATCTCCGACGATAAGTACAATTTCTATTTTCTCATGCAGCGTTAACTTTACAACCATGACGAAACTAACTAACAACTTTTGTTAATAAGTCGCAAAATAGTAAATGATTTTTGACTAACACGTCAATATTCGTTACTATAGTATTACACATAGTTGTTGCAAAATTGTTGCCGGTAAATGTTAAAGAAATAAAATAAAAAAATATTTTCCAAAGGCTTTTTTATGGTAGGTACCCTGTAAATTAAAATAGGTCAACGAAAAATTGTATCTGACATCGTTTTGTGGTCCTTAGTAAAGTTTTCTTATAACAATTTGCTCTAAAATAAAAATTGAGGGTACTTCTCTCTTATCGCAATTCTGTGTTTCTGCATTTTCTTGCCGCCCTGTACAAGATATCTTAAGCTTTGATATGTCAATATTATTTGCGAATCAAGCAGAACTTTTTATAAAGAATAACTTTTTTTCGTGAAATCAACAATAAAGAAAATTCCCATATGTCTATAACTTTTCTGGACACGCTGTATATATATATATATATATATATATATATATATATATATATATATATATATATATATATATATATATATATATATATATATATATATATATATATATATATATATATATATATATATTATATTCCATGTAAAAATCGCGGAAAGACTGGCCTCCGCGGCACATTGGCCTCCGATATACGGAGGCCAATTTGACATTGACCTGAAAACTCATAATTGCCTATAAAATATTACAAATAACAAGAAAATGGTGGAATTGGCCGGAGTCCAATTTAGGCCAAATCTGTATAAAACTATACATCGTAGTCCGGTGTGTCTACCGTTTGGTGGCTCTGTCGTCGGTCACCAATATACCTGAGCAATCTAGATTGCGGCTAACCTGGCCTCCAAGAATCGTGGCAACATTGCCGATAAATTGAAGACAAATGTGCTATTCTTGTTATTTCCACTTTCGGGAGATCTTATAAAGATGATGGTACTTTGACTAATTAGTGTTACGTTAGTTATAGGAGGTTTTATATAAATTTTATTCGACACTATACTTTGCCTTCTACTTATAATACAAATTTTAAAGTATCTATATGATTTAAAATAATTATGTAAATAAAGGGATAAATTCATTTAAAATAGAGATTGGTAAATTTTCTAACAATTGATTTCTATTTATTTACGTGAAAATAAAATGCAGAGAATAATTTTATGAAATAAAACTATACTTAATTAAGATAATAATTTTTATTTGGAGGCATATTATACACAGGGTGTGCCAAAAATACATGTTTTAAATAAAAATTTTGTTTATTCCTATAAATTGTCAAATATTTTTTTGCAGGGAATAAGATCTGTTTTTAAGAATAGTTTTCTTTGTTTATTTTACACTTTAAATAGTATATTAATAAAAATTATTGTATTTTTTGTCAACTTGAATTTTAATATTTTGCCTGTCCCCGATGGAAATAAACCTAATCTCTATATATAAAAGAAGAACCTGACTGACTGACTGACTGAATGACATATCAACGCATAGCCCACACCGCTGCGTGTAGAAACTTGACATTTTGCACAGAGGTTTCTTATATAACGTAGGCGTGCAGTTAGGAAGGGTTTTTCAAAATTCAACCACTAAGGGGGTGAAATAGGGGTTCAAACTTCGTATGGAAAAAATATTATATGGTCCTATTAATTTGAAACTTTATAGAAGTACTCTAAAAAATAAATGTTTAAAGGCGTGTTTCACAGTTGTAATCAATCAACCCCTAGGGGCATAAATATGGGGATTCAAAGTTTGTAAGGGAGTAAAATTGTTATACGGTTCTATTACCTTAAAACTACGTAAAATACTCTAAAAAATAAACATATCTTTTATAGAAGTTTAGAAAATCTAATTTTGTGTAATAAATGTTAAGAAAATTAACGTGGGGGTCTAAATACAAAGAAGCGGCTGGAAATTTTTCCGAGATAATGTGATTTTCGGGGTTTAACATGTTTTCCAAAAATGTTGTAATTTTTGGGGAGATGAAGGTCAAAAAATATAATTTTGTGTAATAGATGTAAAGAAAAAACTAATGGGGGTGGGGGGCAATTGGCAACAATGTTAACCAGTGTAACATTTTCGGGGTTATTAGATCAGAAAAGATAATTGTGTGTACAGATGTTATAAAAATTAACTGCGGGGGCGGGGATTTGGAATTTCGTCAAAAATGTTAACTGATGTCATTTTTGGGGTTATTGAGGTCAAAAAAGCTAATATAACATGACTATTGCAAATTCAAAGAGAGGGAGATAAGATGACGGTAGAGAAGAAGAATGGGTGCACTAAAAAGAATTTTTTTGATATAAAACTGAACAAAATTAAGTTGACCATTAACCGTAGTATAAATACGTAAGAACATTATTTATTTCATACTTTTCAGTGCTTTTCCTTTTGTGAAGTTGGTTCATTTTGTGAAAAAATAGAAATATTTTTAGGAGCAATAATTCATAAATACAACGTGGCAAAATCTAATATTAATTTCATTTCATTTACGGTCCAGTGGCGGCTCCTGGAATTTCAGATTGTCGTATCTCAGTTCCTACGCATGCGACCCACACCAAATTATAAGATGTTACTGTTGGGTACTCTACAGTCATTATCGTGAAAAAACATTTAGTTTTAAAATTTGCGAAAAGAAGATCACCTGAGATCTGAGAAAGTTCGGAAGAAAATTTTACTCTCATGTTTTTTTCATAAATTTAATCAGATTTTATCGGTAGAATTCAAATCTCATTGAATTACCACTAATATCCGGATTAATTAGGTTTTGAAATTTTTGCCCTAAAATATTTTGTCTAAGAAATAATTTAAAATGCCATTTCTTTAAGGAAAATTTGAATATTTTAACCAAATTTGTAATTCGTCGATAAAATTTGATATACTTTATGAAAAAATATGGTTTTCTTCAGAACTTTCTCAGATCTCAGGTGAAGCGGCCCAAAAAATTAACTTTTTTTCGCAAATTTTAAAACTAAATATTTTTTTACGAAAATGTTTCTAGAGTACCCAATAGTAACATCCTATAATTTAATGTAGTAAGTCCCATGCGTAGGAACTGAGATACGACATATCTAAAATTTCAGGTGCCGCCACTGCATTTACCTACTTTTCTATCAGTTCCCTGTGTCCGACCCCGATTTTGCGTCATGTTATATTGAAATTCCTCTAAAACCTCTCTAAAACCAATGGTTTAGCAGAATTATAAAAAAATAAACAATTAAATTATTTATAACAATTGATCGCGCTGGAATTTTTCAATGCGGATAACTTGCGTTCAATCTACACCTAGTTCTTAATGTTCATGATTTCATTACCGCCAATCGACTTCATTACTGCCAAGAAGTTTATGGTGGTCATTTTGAACAACATTTACAAGAGAAATAAAGGTATTTAAATTTTAAATTTTTTTCACGATTTTTAATTTTTAAAGGTTTGCCATTTAAGAACAAATTAAGATACAGACCTCGGGTTTGCGGTAAAATGTTTCTTGTTTGAAGACCTTTAAAATGAGGTACCACACAGCATAGGGTTGCATTTAAAATTTTTGACCTCAACTCCCTAGTGTCGCCCCTCGAGGGGGTCCAAAAAGTTAAAAACAAAAAAATGCGGTCAAGTGCAGGCTACGCTTGCACAATTAGTCTTCCGTGCCATCAGCATCCCCCCCCCCCCCACTTAACCTAAGCAAACCTCGACCGCCAGATCTCCGTCCATCTGCCGCGCTACCGCCGTCGACGGCACCAACGCTGTATCACATCGCGTATGCGCGAAACCAAATTGAAAATTTTGAAAAATTTGTAAGAACAAAAGTTGTTTCTTACATCAAGAGAAATATTTTTTGTAAGAAAACTTTTTCTCTAAAACCGATGGTTTAGCAGTTATAAGGAAATAAAAAATTAAATTGTTTATAACAATTGCTCGCGCTACAATTTTTCAATGCGGATAACTTGCGTTCAATCTACACCTAATTCTTAATGTTCATGATTTTTTTGTGATCGTTCTGGTAATATGGGCGAGGGGCGATTTCTAAGTGTTTTTACCAAAAAAATCTTTAAAAAATGCATAAAAAATTCATCGTATATATTGTTGAATTCGTGCTTTAATAAACTTTCATTTGATACCCTACGTGACGCCCTTAAAACAAATGTTTTCCCATGCCCCACTTTACCCCCTGAAATTAACCCCCAGAATCAAAATTTAACTTTTTATACTTCACGTTGGCCACCACGCTTTATCTCTGTAGTAAATTTAAAATTTTTAGGTTGAATAGTTTTAGAGAAAATCGCCTGTGACAGACGGACGGACACCGAAGTGATTCCATAAGTGTTCCGTTTCACGAAACACTAAAAAGTAGATTTATTAACCAGTAAGATACACCTAAAATTTGATACCTCTATAGTTACTAATAGAAAAGATATTTGTCCAGTGTAAGATTTCTTAGACATCCTGTATATTATATTACTTTAAACGAAGGCTTTTCGTCTTTCGCATTTTCAAATTACACAATGTAGGTAAATAAATATTTGTATTTTAGTTTCAAATCGGATCCAAATTTTATTTACAGATAGTGTAGAGACACCCCTGGCATGGGCGCCCGCAGACTTTTTTCTCAGGGGGGGGGGGGGATCAAAATAAAAAATAATATCTATATATTTTTAAAGATTTTATTTGTAGTGATTTATACAAATACACTAATAATTACAAAAAAGACAAAATTCGGTCAAGTGCAAGCTATACTTGCACAATTAGTATGCCGTGCCATCAGCCCCCACTTAACCTGAGCAAATCTTGGCCGCCCGATCTCCGCCCATCTGCCGCGCTTCCCGCTGCCGACGGCACCAACGCCGTATCACATCGCGTATGCACGGAGCTAAGCGTGTCGAGTGAGCCAAATTAAAAATTTTAATCAACGTGTAACAGCAAAAGTTGTTCCTTACATCGTGAGAAATATTTTTTGTCGAAAAACTTTTTCTCTGGAACCAATGGTTCAGCTGTAATAAGAAAATAAACAATTTACTTGTTTGAATTTGTTCGCGCTAGAATTTTTCAAACCTGATAATTTTAGCTCAATCCCACAATATCAGGGGCGGCCACGGTCCCCCCTGGCCCTCCCCTGCGGTCGCCCATGGCCCCTGGACTCACCTATGTTTACAATTCTTGTTTGTGAAATTAACTAGAAATGTGATTTATTGCGAAAATTCAAGGGCAATTTCTACTTCTTGAATAACAAATATTAGTAGGTAAAAAATCTATGTCCTTTATTTTTTGATCTTCTATGTTACTCGTACCTGTATAGGTACCAAATTTCATTAATAATAACCAATTCTGTCGGTCTTCAGATATAACAAAGTAACATTAATCTAAAATAAATTCTGTGCTTTGCTTTTTACAGTCCGACAACACTGTAAGGATCCCATATATATATATATATATATATATATATATATATATATATATATATATATATATATATATATATATATATATATATATATATATATATATATATAATATATATGTATATATATATATATATATATATATATATATATATATATATATATATATATATATATATATATATATATATATATATATATATATATATACCGGTTGTCAACGAGATCACTTTCCGGCTGCCATTTCTTTAGTATTTAATCGAACAAGATGAAACTTGGCAGGAATCATAGGCTAATAAAAAGTCACTTTTCGAGGTACTTGTCAAATTTCGACGACTTCCGGTTTAGCCGGAAGTGACCCCAACTTTGAATTTTCAAATGAGACACCCTGTAGATTTTTTGATTTTTGGAATCTAGAGATCATTTTACGTACAACTGTATTATTTGTATTACTTTTTGTGTCAATTTACCATTTTTAAAACAAATTTTTCGATTTAATCTAGAGTGCCATGACCCACCTTAAATCGTTCTAATAGACGTTTACATCTGCACAAAAGTACCTACACAATTTTATCACCTTTCATTTGTCTTACCAGAGCGTTCAAAGTTGACTAAATCACTTTTTTGATAATAACTTAAAAAAATTAAATACAACTATAACACTTTCATAGTATAATTAGATGTAGTTTTTTATTACGAATCCAACGGTGCATCACAACATCAAAATTCTCTTGGATTTTCTAAAGAAAACTGCATTTTATTGCCATAGCCATTTGTTATGGTTTGGTCAAACATGTAACTGCACGACGATCAAATATTACATCCAGTTAGCCATGACAAACAATTAAATTATAGCTGTTTAAACAATAGCGGAATAAAGCCTCAAAATATTGTTAAGTTTGCCATAGAAAACAATTGAATTCAGGATAAATGATAAATTTTTAGAAATTTGTAAACAATTATTTTTTCTGGTCTTTAATATTATGTTTCTGGTTTGTGGCGAATTGTTTACAGCCACCCATTATTATTATTATTATTCAGTTGTGTCATGGCTAAGCGGATATAATATTTGATCGTCGTGCAGTTGCATGTTTGATCAAATCATATAAAATGGCTATTGCATTAAAATGTAGTTTTTTTTAGAAAATCCAAGAGAATTTTGATGTTGTGATGCACCGTTGGATTCGTAATAAAAAACTACATCTAATTATACTATGAAAGTGTTATAGTTGTATTTAATTTTTTAAAGTTATTATCAAAAAAGTGATTTAGTCAACTTTGAACGCTCTGGTAAGACAAATGAAAGGTGATAAAATTATGTAGGTATTTTTGTGCAGATGTAAACGTCTATTAGAACGATTTAAGGTGGGTCATGGCACTCTAGATTAAAAAAAATATTTGTTTTAAAAATGGTAAATTCACACAAAAAGTAATAAAAATAATACAGTTGTACGTAAAATGATATCTAGATTCCAAAAATCAAGAAAAATACAGGGTGTCTCATTAAAAGTCACTTTTCGAGGTACTTGTCAAATTTCGACGACTTCCGGTTTAGCCGGAAGTGACCCTAACTTTGAATTTTCAAATGAGACACCCTGTATATTTCTTGATTTTATAATCTAGAGATCATTTTACGTGCAACTGTATTATAGTTATTACTTTTTGTGTCAATTTAATATTTTTAAAACAAACTTTTTGTGTTAATCTAGAGTGCCATGACCCACCTTAAATCCTTCTGATAGACGTTTACATCTGCACAAAAATACCTACACAAATTTATCACCTTTCATTTGTCTTACCCGAGCGTTCAAAGTTGACTAAATCACTTTTTTGATAATAACGTAAAAAAATTAAATACAACTGTAACACTTTCATAGTATAGCTAGATGTAGTTTTTTATTACGAATCCAACGGTGCATCACAACACCAAAATTCTCTTGGATTTTCTACAGAAAACTGTATTTTATTGCCCTAGCCATTTGTTCTGGTTTGATCAAACATGTAACTGCACGACGATCACATATTATATCCAGTTAGCCATGACAAACAATTAAATTATAGCTGTTTCACGATACACTTACAACGGTATGCCACGCTATGACGTCACTTCGAGGGAAAATCCCAAATTGACTAGACGCTTGCACCCCTTGTACATAACTACAGGTCAGTTTATTGTCGGGTAGTGTGTCGAGTTGACGTTTATTAAAATATTATTGTCATATTTCATTTGCTCAAGTAAGCGCCTAGTCAATTTACGATTTTCCCTCGAAGTGACGTCATTACGTTGCATACCGTTGTAAGTGTATCGTGAGCTGTTTAAAAAATAACGGAATAAAGCCTCAAAATATTGTTAAGATTGCCATGGAAAACAATTTAATTCAGGATAAATGATAGAATTTTACAAATTTGTAAACAATTATTTTTTTCTGGTCTTTAATATTATGTTTCTGGTTTGTGGCGAATTGTTTACAGCCACCCATTATTATTATTCAGTTTTGTCATGGCTAAGTGGATATAACATTTGATCGTCGTGCAGTTGCATGTTTGATCAAACCATATAAAATGGCTATTGCTATAAAATGTAGTTTTCTTGAGAAAATCCAAGAGAATTTTGATGTTGTGATGCACCATTGGATTCGTAATAAAAAACTACATCAAATTATACTATGAAAGTGTTATAGTTGTATTTAATTTTTTTAAGTTTTTATCAAAAAAGTGATTTAGTCAACTTTGAACGCTCTGGTAAGACAAATGAGAGGTGATAAAATTGTGTAGGTATTTTTGTGCAGATGTAAACGTCTATTAGAACGATTTAAGGTGGGTCATGGCACTCTAGATTAAAACAAAAAATTTGTTTTAAAAATGGTAAATTGACACAAAAAGTAATAAAAATGACACAGTTGTACGTGAAACGATCTCTAGAGTCCAAAAATCACGAAAAATACAGGGTGTCTCATTTGAAAATCTAAAGTTGGTGTCACTTCCGGCTAAACCGGAAGTCGTCGAAATTTGACAAGTACCTCGAAAAGTGACTTTTTATTAGCCTATGACTCCTGCCAAGTTTCATCTTGTTCGATTAAATATTAAAGAAATGGCAGCCGGAAAGTGATCTCGTTGACACCCGGTATATATATATATGTATATATATATATATATATATATATATATATATATATATATATATATATATATATATATATATATATATATATATATATATCTTTTTTATTGTTTCTTTCTTGGGATTAGGTTCATTATAAAAACATTTTTTTTTTTATTATTTTTTATTAAAAGTCCATTGACGTTTCGACCCCTTTTCGGGTCATTTTCAAAATGTTTTTTTTATTTGGTTTGTTAAAAGATCTAAAAATACATTATTGGTTAAAATTTTTTTTACAAAAACACAACAATACGACAGTAAAGGATTAAAATTTGGACATATTATTTTAAAATTCTACGTTCTTAACAGTAAACATTTTTCTACAATTGGAAGATATTTTTATTATACGCACCTTGAAAACTATAAGGTCTTAGAAGGACTAATCTGTTATTTGTTATCAGACACATTAAAACATACCAGAGTATTTTACGTGGAAAGAGAAAAAGCCGTCGTTTTTTTTTTTTTATAAAAAATGTAATCTATTGATTTGATATTAAGAGGATATGACTGATGTTGGTTAAGAGGAGATACTTTTTTTAATTTGCTGTAATTAAATTAGCATATATGCGGCTAAGTCCTCCTATATCTGTTCTGTCATTCAGAGCATTTTTATCTTTTTTTATTTCTATCATTTCTTTGATGGATAATTTATAATAGTTCTGATCTTTATTTAGAATTCTTGTTTGGTTGTAACTAAAGTCATGTTTTGTCTCTCTTACATGTTTACTCAGAGCTGTTGATGTGTTTTTTGTATATTTGTGTCCGTTAAGTCTGTTCTTTAGTAACTGAGATGTCATCCCAATATATTTTTTTGGACAATTTGTGCAAGGTACAGAGTATATCACATTAGATTGGTTCATAGTTGGTGTCGGACTCTTTAAGTTCGTGAAAAGAGAACCAAGTTTGTTTGTTGTTTTATGACAAGCCACTATGTTATGTTTTTTAAGAATACTATTTAGTTTTTCAGATAGTTCGTTTATATAGGGTAGTGATACATATTTGTTTGCTATTTCATCAGAGTTTTTTTTGGTACTAAAAGCGCTATTGTAGAATTTGTGTGTACGTTTACTAATCACTCTATTAATTTCGTTTTCTTTGAAACCATTTTGCAACAAAACAGTCTTAACTTTCTTTAAAATTTTGGGTCTTAGCTCGGGTGAGGTAAGCATAATAGCTCTGTCTGTCAAGCCAATAATGACACTTTGTTTTTGAGATTTTGAATGGTTGGAATTAACGTTCAAATATCTCCCTGACCTGTTTTGTTGCAAAATGGTTTCAAAGAAAACGAAATTAATAGAGTGATTAGTAAACGTACACACAAATTCTACAATAGCGCTTTTAGTACCAAAAAAAACTCTGATGAAATAGCAAACAAATATGTATCACTACCCTATATAAACGAACTATCTGAAAAACTAAATAGTATTCTTAAAAAACATAACATAGTGGCTTGTCATAAAACAACAAACAAACTTGGTTCTCTTTTCACGAACTTAAAGAGTCCGACACCAACTATGAACCAATCTAATGTGATATACTCTGTACCTTGCACAAATTGTCCAAAAAAATATATTGGGATGACATCTCAGTTACTAAAGAACAGACTTAACGGACACAAATATACAAAAAACACATCAACAGCTCTGAGTAAACATGTAAGAGAGACAAAACATGACTTTAGTTACAACCAAACAAGAATTCTAAATAAAGATCAGAACTATTATAAATTATCCATCAAAGAAATGATAGAAATAAAAAAAGATAAAAATGCTCTGAATGACAGAACAGATATAGGAGGACTTAGCCGCATATATGCTAATTTAATTACAGCAAATTAAAAAAAGTATCTCCTCTTAACCAACATCAGTCATATCCTCTTAATATCAAATCAATAGATTACATTTTTTATAAAAAAAAAAAAACGACGGCTTTTTCTCTTTCCACGTAAAATACTCTGGTATGTTTTAATGTGTCTGATAACAAATAACAGATTAGTCCTTCTAAGACCTTATAGTTTTCAAGGTGCGTATAATAAAAATATCTTCCAATTGTAGAAAAATGTTTACTGTTAAGAACGTAGAATTTTAAAATAATATGTCCAAATTTTAATCCTTTACTGTCGTATTGTTGTGTTTTTGTAAAAAAAATTTTAACCAATAATGTATTTTTAGATCTTTTAACAAACCAAATAAAAAAAACATTTTGAAAATGACCCGAAAAGGGGTCGAAACGTCAATGGACTTTTAATAAAAAATAATAAAAAAAAAATGTTTTTATAATGAACCTAATCCCAAGAAAGAAACAATAAAAAAGATATATTATAAATGGTTCAAGAAAAGTAACAAAGTATATATATATATATATATATATATATATATATATATATATATATATATATATATATATATATATATATATATATATATATAATTATATATATATATACATATATATATATATATATATATATATATATATATATATATATATATATATATATATATATATATATACATATAAACCACCTTTAAGAAGCCAAAAATACCATGTTCTGCAGATGCTAGGAAGCCCACAGTGGTTTTAGGAAGTCCGGTTCGGGCTTCTTAAAAAATTAGCATGTATTAAGCACAACCATGCCGTATATATACTACCACGCGAATTTCAGAAAATTTTGTAGGGCTTCATAAAATCGATACAATATCTCAAAACATGTACCTACCTTTAGTTCAAACGACTTGCCAGTAGGGGGAGATTGACTTTAGCAGTATATGTACTTAATATATGACATCGATTTTAGCCAGCCCAGTATGTCTTGCGCATTATAAGAAGCCCTCTAAAACCGGCAACATTGTTTAGATCGCCGTTATTATATTATTTTCTTGTTTCAATTTTAATAATCGTTTAAATCTCTATGTGTTGGGTTATAAAGAGAGGAAAGAGAGAAAAGTTGGAAGGAATGCTATGAGTTTTTCATAATAATGCTTTTTTACTTTAAAAGTAGTACACTTTTTTTAAAGACCCGCCATGAGTGGGAATATTGAAGCATATTGGACTTATGAAGGAAGTGACACACTGTAATTGTGTACCGGGTGGCCAAACAATATTCTACACTTAGAGAAAACTGTGAAAGATTTTCACTTTTTTATTTTAAAAATGCATGTCATGTTTCGTAGCACTGCTACTTCGTCAAATGCGACTAAGAAACTTACAAATGAGAATTGTTCTTAAATAGTTTTGTACGTAATTTTGGTTATCTAATTAACACAATTTTACAGTGATATAATTTTAGTCAGGTGAATTTTATTGCTAATATTCATAACAAAAGTATTGACTAATAAAACAAGAACAAATAAAACAACTTATTAAAATAAGTTTAATAATGGTGAATTGTTGGTCATTTGAGATTTGGTTTTTCTTTTGGTAGTTCGTTAATTTCTAAGAATTCTAACATGGAAAGTTTTTTACCTTTATTTTCTATATTTTTAACTTTAAAATCTTCATTAAAATCATTATTATATGTCAAAAGATGGGTTGCATATGCTGAATTATGTTTTTCATTTAAAAAGTCTCGTTTATGTGCTTAAATGCGAATTTTGAAGTTATGTCCTGTTTGGCCTATGTAACTTTTTTCACATGAACTACAATTTAATTTATAACCACTGCGTTTTTGATCTTTATTTGTTTTGTTTTTATTATTTTTGATATATTTACTAACATTATTATTTGTTTTGAGGGCTTTTAAAGGGCATAGCTGATTTTACTCGAAATAATTTCTATGTGTTATATCCGGTGCCTCCAGTGCTGACCAATTTATATTAAGTAGTTCTTATTCATATTTCAAAGAAGTTTTAAAATACAGTAAGTTGATAAGAAAAGTTCGGTTATAGAAATGAAGTATTAACGAGGTAGATACTTATATCTACGACGCCGACGGTAAGAAGACAAATTCAATAAAAAGTTAAAAAATACACTTTTGAATTATTTATATATCTATATTAATATACTATAATAAGCGTCAAATTTTGCGAATAAGTTTCATTGCATCATCATTTATAAAATGGAGTCACAAATGAATAATGTTTTTCGTTAAAATATACAGATCATACTCATATACTGTGATATCTACTAGCGTACTAGCTTGCTTTATACAAGAAGAGGTATTATTTAAACTATCAAGCAGCTTAATGTTAACGTATTTTGAAATATTTTATATCGCATCCCAAACTGGACAAGTATATTTTTTCAGTTTTCGTTTGTCCCTGTATATACAGGGTCCTTCAGCTCACCTCCCGCCTTCTGTAGCCCTGTTATTAATTAAGTTAGGATTTTGATATTTTGCAGGCTTTACGTATATCTTAGGGCGTATTTCATAAAAGTAATTTCATTATACAGGGTGTCCCAAAAAAGCGTGACGACACGAAGATATATTTTTTAGACTGCATGCCACATATTTTGTTGCTTATTTGGGTGCCTCTTATGGTTACCTACATAACCCTAAAGTTTTATTGAAATCGGTTACGGGATATGAGCGAAAAAAAGTAAAAACAAAAAAAAATCAGTTTTGCACCACTGCACTGGTTTTAAAAATTAATGAAAAATACAAATAGTGCCTCGTTAATTAAATTATACAAGGAACTTATTAAGTGAGGTCTAGCAGTCTCATTACCCAAGTTTGATTAATTCGAAATATACAGGGTGTTCAAAATTTAGTGTCAAACTTTTTCAAATTTTAAAGCACTTTATTTTTCTTATTTTCAATTGGAGCCCCTGTATATTTTTATGTCATTCGATGCGGAGTAAAAAAACAAACATTTTTCTAATTACAACCCTATCGCAATTCCTAACACATTAAAAGTTATTCGCCGAAAACTCATTTTCGTAACTATTGCAATAGCAATTTTAATGAAAAAAAATCGAAGGTGGTTTTGAAAAACAATTTATTGACATTAAAGTTTATTAAAGTGGCAGAAGCATATTTTGAGTTTAGTAATGCAAAAGTTTGAAACACTGTTATTAAGTATTTAAGCTGTTTACATTCAAGTATTATTTTTTGTCATGGAGTACAACCGAGAAGAGGTCGTAGATATGATTGTCATATTAGGGAATGCGAAACGAACTGACTGATGTTTTTTGGCAGGTCGAGTTTACGCACAGTGTTATCGGGAACGACGACATCCAGACAAAAGGAGCCTGTAAAACTTATTAGAGAGGTAATTGATAACTAACTGATCTACAGAAGCCGGGAGGTGAGCTGCAGGAACATGTATGTCCCAAATTCGATCACCATTGGGATCTCCACACAAATAAATATTCTTACCTCTGTGGATCTTTATTGCTTTTAATGTAGAGATGTGGTTAAATGGTAAATTTTAGAAAATTATGGGATCCAGCTAGAAACTCGCAATAATTGAAAATTATCGAATAGGGATTTATTATTTAGTGAACTTATTTTTGATAGTATCGAAAAATAAATTGTACATTCTAAGAGCATTTTCTCAAGACCTTTCAGGTGAATGAATCATCAAAAGAATTTTAAGTAAGTTGTTAAAAGCTATCTAACTCCCGAATGCAACCATGTATCACACTTGATACAAACAGGTCAACCACTGACCCCAATACAAATTCGATATATGCATCTCTCTCTCTCTCTCTCTCTCTCTTAAATCTTTTTGTACGTATAATCCCTGACATATTTGAACTAGTTTACTTTCAAATTTCTTTATTATCTTAATAATATGTCACGTTGTCCCTGTCTTTACATGTGTATACAATACAACATGCAATATACTACACGTGAACATAATATGTTCAAAAGTTTTCGTGGGCTGGTTGCGTGAGCGTCCCTACCCACGAATAGTCCAGTGGAACTGAGAACTGATGTTGCCTCTAGGGGAGACCAGAATGACTGCAGAATGACTATGTAACCATTGTTCCTGGAGTCCATTCAAGGTGTAAGAGAATTGCGTTGCATAGCATAAAATTGTTTTGTTTTCTATTCTTTTAGTTAATTAAGTTATTGCTGGTTTGTTTTAAGTGGAAAATGGGGAAAAAACCACCTAGATTTAAATAAAGAACTAACTTTTCCCTATTCCCTCTGGATCAGGTTTTGTACCACTGACATAATAAGGAATATGTACATATTTTTTTTATTGCATAAATCGTTTAAGGAAGTCATTACAAACCCAAAAAAATATTTTGAAGAAAATTACTAGGATAATTTAGCTACAAAAAATGTTTACTTTTCGATATAATTTCTTACAATTTAAAAAGCAGCCACATTTGTCCTTGAAAAGTGACGTCAGGAGATCAGCAAAAATCTACATGTTAACGTAAAGCTTAACCTGAAGTCGAACAGGTTTGATTTTCTCGAAAACAGTCAGAGGGAGAGAAATCGAATTTTTTGGGTTGATAGAGGAATAGTTCAACTAGCTTCGGTAAAAAATTCAGTTATACAGGATGTTTCGTTTCGGAGCTATTAAACGTCAAATTCGAAATTTCCTCGATTTCCATTGAAATCGGGTTACAGGTCGCAAATGTGAATTAAATCGACGTAAATTTTCGGAGGTTGTAGGGGACTCGGAGCTTCAGAACTCCACTGAAACTGGCGAGGATCAGAAAATGGCAAGTAATTCTTTTGAATTTTTTTAGGTCGAGAAATGTCATTTCCAGTCCCGTCTTTGGTACCTAATAACTCGAAAACAAAACGTCAGATCGAAAAACGGATTTACAAGGGAAACTTTAAAATCTCAAATACTTTTTTCGCAATGCATTTACCTACACCTAAAATCACTGGCAAATGGAAATATTTGGAAAAAAACTGGAAATTTAGATTTTTGACCCAAATATTTCGCGGTTTTTAATTTTTTGTGGGGTCAAAATGGTTCAAATTAAAATCCCATATACGTCATCGGAAAGAGCTGGTCAAAGTATGTGTTATCCATATCTTTTAATTTCTTCATTATCTATAGGAAGGGAGCAATCGCCGATTAAATTTCGATTTTTTTTTTACTTTTTGTGCCCTATACATCGGTGCATTTGAATAACTCTGTATTGTTTCCTATCTATTTTTCCCCAATTTTTCAACACTATCTTATAAAGGGATAATCACACTGTAAAGTGAATACCGAATGGGTCATCCAGGAGCGTATTTAGGGGGTAAAAATCGGATTTTCTTGATTTTTTCCGACAAATCCTATTTTTAACCGACATTATTCCACACTATTTACCCTATTTAGTGATTCTTTTTGGGTTTATTTTATCCATTAATTATCTAAGAATACCTCCCACTACTTTAAATCGCTTATTTTTTCGGTAAAGTTATAAATAAAAAGGTTTATTTGCATTTTATTTGCATCGGGGACATCTAAAATGCCATTTTTATTGAGTTTTCGATGGCTCTACAACACTGGAATTCGCCATGTACTCATGATGAGTCATAAGTTCAGTTTTGACGACACAGCCAATGGGATCACGTTTTACAAGTTTCGAAATTCGCGCGAAAATTTGCAGTTTTAAATCCTTTGCTTTTTGTTAATAAAGACCAAAATAAATGGATAACAGCAACCGCCATGAACATTTAATTTATGTAGAGAATATAAAAAAAATATTTCAGATTTATTTGAGTTATATGCATATTCCCTATTTACATCTTGCCGAAAGTAAAGACTGAGTCACTTATTTCCGTTGGCGCGTGGCGCGTGGATTGGATATCTGCCACGCGACAGAGTGCCGGCCGTCCCAGCCAATCCGGGCACGACAACCTGCTGACTGTTACGTAGTAAGTGTATACAACAAACGGATATATCCCCAAATATTTTGTATTATAAAATGTGTGGGCTTCGTATAATCGGAAATGTATCAAAGAGCATCCTAAAGACATTTAAAACATATGCAAAAATCGATAAAACGTTAAAAAATGCTGTGGCAACGCCGCAAGCTTCTTAAAAGTGGGGAGTTATATACGGTATATACTTTTGGGCTTCCTAATAACCGCACATTTTGGCGGGACTCGTAACAACTAAGATATCTAAAAAGAAATGCATCTCATATAAACCTATTATACTAACACTGGTAAACATTGTATTTAACGTTAAAACATAAATTCCTTGAATATACAGCCGTAGTCGCAATTTTAGAGTGGGCTGCCCCTCACCGGTAGTATGTGCTGGGCTTCGTATCATGCATTGGGTATGTATATATATGTATATATATATATATATATATATATATATATATATATATATATATATATATATATATATATATACATATATATATATATATATATATATATATATATATATATATATATATATATATATATATATATATATATATATATATATATATATATACATATATATATATATATACATATATATATATATATATATATATATATATATATATATATATATATATATATATATATATATATACAGTGTGTTTCAAAAAACATGTGCCATCTCTAAAGGAGAGATTCCTTGTAAGAAACTAAGGCAAAAAGTTTATATAAACATGGGTCCGCAGATGCTTAACAGGGTGTTAAATTTTTTAATTTTTTTCAGTTTTTCCAAAATATTTTCAAAATGGCTTCATCAATTTTGATGAAATTTACACTGTGTAAAGTACTTAAATTAAGCATAATTCTGACCATGAAAAGACTTTGACAGATCCTCCAGGGGCGTACATATGAGAAGACGGTACCATATTTTACCAATAAAAACATGTACGCCACTGATTTTTTCACATTTTCTTATATCGGTCAAATAGTATGTTAAATTCTTAACAAACTTATCTCTTCATATTTTTTCAGTTTTCATTTCGTTTAGGAGATAAATGTAATTTTATTAACCGTCTTACTAATTTAGTTTTCCTAACCATCGGTTTTAACATGTAAAGACCATTTAAAAAACTAACGTCCTGCATCTTTGAGACAATGCATCTGCGGACCCATGTTCATATAAACTTTTCGCCTTAATTTCTTTCGAAGAATCTTCCTTTAAGCGATGGCACATGTTTTTTGAAACACCCTGTATATACAGTGTCCGGCAAAAAGTTGGCCACATATGGAAAACTTTTTTATTATTGTTTTATCGGAAAATTTTATTCATGATAAAAGTTGGTGCATTAAGAAAAATAATTTAAAATTTTAGGTTGAGTATTCAGGGTGCTCAAAAAATAAAAATATCTTAGTTTAGAAAAACAAAAATCTAGAAATTTGAAAAAAATTTCTACAAAAAAATAAAGCTCCTATCAAGAGAAGAATAGAAGTCAAATAACATTTTTTCCGAAAGAGAACCACTGTGGAGAAAATTAAGGACGAACCTTGGAAAAATCCCCTTTGTTACCGAATTTAGCCTGAAATTCCCCTGCAATGACACATTTTTGGTGAAAGTGCTATTTAACTTTTGTTGTTCTTTTGACAGAAGCTTTACTTTCTTTCTAGAAATTTTTTTGAAATTCCTAGATTTTTGTTTTTCCAAACCAAGATGTTTGTATGTTTGAGCACCCTATATACTCTACCTAAAATTTAAAGTTGTCAAAATTAATTTTTCTTAATGCACCAACTGTTCTCATGAATAAAATTTTTTGAAAAATCAATAATAAAAAATTTTCCATATGTGGCCAACTTTGAATTTATTATATATATATATATATATATATATATATATATATATATATATATATATATATATATATATATATATATATATATATATACCTATATATTTAGGTTAAAAATTCTTGGGATTGTGGTTCCAATTACTAACTGCAGTTGTTAGACAGTTATATATTTATTTGTGTAAATTTAGTATACCTAGTACATTTCGGCCATTTTATTTGACCTTTGTCAACTACATTGATATACGATGTCGGCACTAAAATGAACCAGTTACAAATAGATGACGTACGTACAAAATATTTATATTTAAAATATACCATAGAGACAGAAGTTATCCTCCAGTATCAGCCCTGATATCCTCGGTAACAAGGAACACATAATATGCATAATAGACACTTATTCAAAACGACACAGTTTATAACGTCACTGTTCAAAAGTTTAAAATATACTGATTTCTGTGTAGATGTACGGTAAAGAGAATGTAAAGTTAGAGTTTTTTATGCTCCGGTTATCTTAAAAATTCTATTGACAAAGAAATAAAAGTAGTACTAAAAGCCAAAATTAGTTATTGTGGTTACCCCTTACCCTTAAATATATACAAACTTTAATTGACAAATATATATTAATTTTATATGTTATTGTATATTTTATTTAGCCCCGTTATATCAGATTTATCATTAATAGATAAGGGTGTTTTTTTGATGTGGATCATTTCATGCAGTTCGCGTTTTCGTTTATGAAGTTGTGTCTTTACAATTCTTGTTGTTGCAAAATCAAAATTATGGTTCAGAGTTTGTTCGTGTTTTTTGAGGGCGGTTACATTTTTTCGGTCATATTTGTGACCATTTAGTCTGTTGTGTAAATATTGGCTGGTTTTACCTATATACACTGATTGGCAATCTTTACAGGGTACTTCATATACGATATGAGTTTTTTTTATTGGTGGGGATGTCACTTTTAAGTTTACTACAATTGTTCTTTAATAAGTTGTATCCCTTGTGGCTAACAGTTATGTCATGCTTTTTGAAAAATTTTTGAAAGTGCTCTGAAAGGGTAGGAATATAAGGCAAAGATAAAAACTGTTGGTTGTTGTTTGTTTCGCCCTGTCTATGGTTGTTATTACCTGGTGTGCACTGTTTTTCCTGTCTCTGTTTAAATATTACATTTACTAATTTGTTTGGATATAGGTTAAGCGATAATACTTGTTTTGCTTTTTTTATTGCGCCGTCTCTATATTCTGGATTGCTCAAAAGGATAGCTCAATCTGCTAGCCCAATTATAACGGATTTTTTTTGGGAGATATGGTGTTGTGATTTATAGTTTAGATAACGCCCAGACCACGTCGGTTTTGTAAAGACAGAACTTCATAAACGAAAACGCGAACTGCATGAAATGATCCACATCAAAAAAGCACCCTTAGCTATTAATGAAAAATCTGATATAACGGGGCTAAATAAAATATACAATAACATATTAAATTAATATATATTTGTCAATTAAAGTTTGTATATATATTTAAGGATAAGGGGTAACAACAATAACTAATTTTGACTTTTAGTACTACTTTTATTTCTTTGTCAATAGCAGTGGCGGAACTTCAAAATTTGCCCCCCCCCCCCCGCAAAATTATTTTTCCGGCCCCTCAAAATTATTTACTTACTTAAGCTAAAATAACGTAAATTAGAGAAATAGGTGTTTCTCCATAAAAATCTAAACTTTAAAAAAAGATGTATTCGCATGAGACTGAAATTATCCTCTTTAGATAAAACAAAAGATTATAATAAAATACATTTATATATTATGCAAAAACAAAACAGTAAATTCAGGGTAAATTAACATTTTTGATAAAAATAATAGATAAAAAAGAGACTGAAATTATCCTCTTTAGATAAAACAAAAGATTATAATAAAATACATTTATATATTATGCAAAAACAAAACAGTAAATTCAGGGTAAATTAACATTTTTGATAAAAATAATAGATAAAAAAATTATATAAATGATTTACGTCGCGCTTTTCCTTCAGCAAAATTTGTAATAATATCTTTAAATTCCAATTCTGTAGCCTCTTCAGCTTCTATGGCTAAAACTGAAAGATTGCTGAGCCGTTGTTCAGTTGTTGTTGTTCGCATATAATTTTTAATTATTTTAAGCTTTGAGAACGATCTTTCTGTGGTTGCTGTAGTAACTGGAAGAGTTAAAAATAACAATAATGCTTTTATAACGCTACTAAAACATGGTCCTATTGCAATATATTTTATAATTAACAATTTTACTAATTCTTTAATTGTTTTAATTTGTAGAAGTTCATGTTTTAGAACTGAAACTAAGTTAACTACTTCGATGGAAAGGGCACAAGATATGTCTTCTTCGTAAGCTTTAATAAGTTTTTATGAACATTTTAAAAGTTCGTTATTGGACAGTGAAATTAGCTTTTCAGGATTTAAAAAGTTAAAAATATTACATACTTGATATAAACCATCAATCCATCAAATCTACGATTTAGTTCCCCACATGTGACGTCACAAACTTTTATATATACATTGATTCGAAAGTACTCCTCGTCACTCTCAAAGCCGTGATCCTGAGCCAGCTCATCGAAGTGACGCTTACTTACTCTTGTTCTTTTATTTTTAAACTCTGCGTCTATAACCCATTTTCTAGCCAACGATAAAGCCTCAACTTTAAGTGCGCTGTATTTATTCCTCCATTTACTTAGCCTATCATTTACAATTTTTAATGAATCTACAGCTTCCGAAAGGTCTATGTCTTTGACTTGCTATAATTTAGATTCAAAATTTACTTGCAGTAAAATTTTCTCCATCATAACACAAATAAATACAAACTCAAAAGTGGAAATTTTCTTCTTAATGTTTTTGGCCTCTTCTAGCTCTGGAGTCTTATTGCTACACAATATTATTTTATCAAGCGATTTTATTATGTCTGGAAATCTTAGCTTTATAGCCAATAAAGATGACACTCTACCAGCCCAGCGAGTTGGATTAAGTCGTTTTAAGTTATTTCGCTTTCTCCTGTTATTTTTGACAGTATGTCCCATCGTGTCAAGCTATTTCCAAAAAATAGGTATATTTCTTCCAGAATTGTAAAGTAAGACTGAATTTCCATAGAACATTTTACCGCATCTCCTATTACCAAATTTAGACTGTGGGCTGCACAATGAATGTAGTTTTGTTTCTCTTTTATAATGGCTTGGACTCCACCATAAATTCCGCTCATAACCGCTCCTCCATCGTAGCCTTGACCTCGACATTTGGCAAAACTGATTCCACTATCCTCAATAAATTTAAGAATTTTTGATGATAGTCCATGAGCTGAATGATCATGTACTTCCGTAAATCCTAAAAAGGATTCCTTTATTTCTAACTTCATGGGTTCATCTTTCTCATTTTTTGTTATTTCAACATATTTCAATGCTTGGCTTAATTGATCTTTTTTACTAAGGTCTTGTGTAGTATCCACCATAATAGCAAAAAACGGAGCTTTCTCAATTTTTGAAATTATATTTAATTTCACTTTATTGCTTAAAATATCTATTAATTCATCCTGTATTTGATGACTTAAGTATTTTATTGTACCTTTGGGCATGCTAACAATTTGTTTTAACACGTCATCGTATTTAGCAATTAATTGGACCATTGACAAGAAATTACCATTATATGTTTCTGAAAAAGATTCGCGATGGCCACGAAATGCTAGACTATTTTTAGCAAGCGTTAATGTTATATTTATTAGACGTTCGAGGACTTGAACCCTAAAACTTGTTTCATATTTAATTTTTTTTCCATTTCTTTATCTATCACAGTGTTATGTTTCCATTTTTCATAAATATAACAAGCCGATAAATGTGCTTGAGATGTTTCATGAAGTTGAATTTTCCTCGACAATCCTTGCCAATCCCTAATGCCTTGTCGCCAGCTATCCATTTTGGCTGTAGAAAAAAGCCAACAAGGTTCGCAATAAACAGAATCCAGAATCTTAGAATAACCCAACCACTGTCTATCAATTAAGCCATACGATGTTTCCTTTTTGTAATACACAGCTGAGAACTTTCTATTATTTTGTGCGGGATCCCTTGGGAATGGGCCGGTAGGGCGAGAAGAAGGTGTATTGATTTATTTGTCTTTTTAAACTATCTGACAAATTTTTATTTGTAAAATAACCTAGGTCATTCTGAAAATCATGTATATTTGTCTGAATCTCATCTACACTAATGGGTTATTTTTCATCGTTTACCGTTACCGAACTAGTACTGATACTTGGAGTCACTTCCGTTTCAAGACTGCACAGTTACTTACTGGTTCCGATTGTATATCCACTTCCGTAGTCTCGCGCACTTCTGATTTTACTAACTTGCCCGGAAAAAAATTAGAAATTTTTGGAAGCTTTTTTCTAGCATTTTCAAGTTCTTTTTGTCTACGCCTTTTTGCCGCACCACTTGTATTGATAAGATTTTTTTATTCCATACTTTATGACAAATATATTCCTGCCTTTATTGCTCTCTAACAGCTGTTAACCGACTAAGACTCTCTATGATGAAAAATATATACAGTATGACCTCTTAATACCGAACATGCTCTTATCCGAACCTCCAGTAATCCGAACAGCGGGAATGTTGTATAAAGATTTGTTTTGTTTACTGTTCATTGCTCGTTAGACCGTTAACCATTAGTGAGTTCAGTTTGCATTGCAATTTAGAGCAGAGATGACTTCTAAAAGGAAACGCGTTACTTTAACAATTAAAGAAAATACTGAGGTTATTAAGAGTTTAGAGGCGGGTTATACAAGAAAATTGTTGTAATGTTTTTCCGCCAAATGTACCCCCCCCCTCCCCCTCGTGCAACCTATGGACCAAAATGTAATTCAAGGGGTCAAGTTGCATTACAAAAAAGGTCTCTTAAAACGTATTGTCGCTTCTAAAGATGCAGATATTGCTGCAGAACTGAAGGAAGTTAATCTAAAAGATATTGTGATCGGACTAGCAAAAGCATGGGAAAACGTGAGGCCAGAAATTCTTCAAAAGCCTTGGAGTAAAAGTTGATGGTGGTTGAAGTGAAAATGATAATCTTCCATTGTCATAGTGGAGGGATAAAATATAGTTAGGGGGTATAGAGAAACAAATAAAGAAAGTTACTGCGCTGATAAACCAACATTTCTGGAGATGTAACCAAGACAAGAAGTTACAACAAAATATGATATGTAGTACAGTTGTTAATTTATTATTTGAAAATAAAAAGATTTTCATTGTGAGAATGTTGAAAATAGTAGATAATTAGGAAAATGGATATTTTCTGTCTTTGTTCGACAATCAGAACATTTCGAAAATCCGGATCAACCAGTACAATTATTAGTTCGGATTAAAGAGGTTACACTGTATTTTCAATCCATAAAACAATTCTCGGTAACAGATAATGCTTTTAAAACTTCGGAAACGAGACTTCCTTTAAATAAAACCCATCTATATTTTATTTTTATTTTTTAGCGGCCCGAATAAATATAAATTATTATTTTTTGTCAACAGACCAAACAAGTGCGGTATTCAGAGCGGTTCGCTATCGCTGCCCGAGTACTAAGCTTTCGGAAAAATTAAAGGAGCCGAACAAAGAACACCTGTTTCGTTGCGAAAGGAATATTTTAATTCAATTGCTTTAAATTATTTGTTTACTATTTGCATTTAATAAAAAATTCGGCGACATAAAAACTTTAAAACGTTTTAGTTCTTAATTCTATTGTTAGGTACTATAAACATTATAATAATATAGCTCTCGTATTACACAGGGCCGTAGCCACCGCCGGGGCAGTGCCCCAGGGCCCCCGAGCAAACCCAAGCATAGGGGCCTCCGAAGTGAGGAGATAAAGGGCCCCTCGATCACTTGCTGCCCCGGGGCCCCAGAGCCTCTAGCTACGGCCCTGGTATTAAACGGGACGTGTAATTGCATGAACGACACTCTGGGCCGTGGGCCCCCTAGAGGCCCGGGCCCCCCCGCATTGCGTCCTCTTGCTGCATAGTAGTTCCGCGCCTGGTCAATAGAATTTATAAGATAACCGGAGCACAAAAAACTCTAACTTTACATTCTCTTTACCGTACATCTACACAGAAATCAGTATATTTTAAACTTTTAAACAGTGACGTTATAAACTGTGTCGTTTTGAATAAGTGTCTATTATGCATATGTGTTCCTTGTTACCGAGGATATCAGGGCTGATACTGGAGGATAATTTCTGTCTCTAGGGTAAATTTTAAATATAAATGTTTTGTACGTACGTCATCTATTTGTAACTGGTTCATTTAAGTGCTGACATCGTATATCAATGTAGTTGACAAAGGTCAAATAAAATGACCGAAACGTCCTATACTAAATTTACACACATAAATATATAACTGTCTAACTGCAGTTAGTAATTGGAACCACAATCCCAAGAATTTTTAACCTAAATATATTCACAATGGTTCAAGAACTTACTAATGTATATATATATATATATATATATATATATATATATATATATATATATATATATATATATATACAGGGTGTCCAAGGAGTATGTGGCAAAATTTAGGCAGTGTGTAGGTGAGGTGAAAATAACACCACAAGTTCCTATAAATTTTTTTCCTATGAGCCCTCCTTGTGGAGATACGGGCCCCTAAAAGACGCCAATGGAATTTAATTTTTTTCTAAATAACTTTTCAAACATCCGGTAGATTTCGATTATTTTTAGTATGATATATTCTAAGATAGGCCCTTAAAAGTACTGCTGTAGAAAGCGTTGTAGCTTATTCAGAGTTTCAGGGACGGACTAGCTCAAACACACATAACCAAATTTTTTTACACCCTGTACAATATGGACACGAAAACCATTTTTTTAGATACTATGTACCTTTTACTAAAAATAAAGTACTCTTCGTTGAAACCGCTAAAATCAATGGTTTCCGAGAAAAATCATCTTAAACGCAGTAGTACCTTCGACGTGGTTAATTTCTAATACTGCAAAAAAATACTGAAAAAGTGCAGTAGACCTTGTTTTTTCAAAATGTGTACAGCTTTTGCAATCTGTTAATTTGAAATTAAACAAATAATGCATCATAAAGATCGTTCACGTTATAAGTTGTACAGAGTGTTACGAAATTATGAGTAATTGCACAACTATTGCGTTTTATTGCTCATAATTAAGTTCTAGATAAACTTTAAAAAATAATATTTAATCATAATAAATTTTCAACACTATAACATTAGATCATATCAAATTTTCCACATGGGCGCCTCCAATCTGAACGCACTTTCTTAGTCTACGAATAGACTGCCGCTGAACTTGAAAAAATATGCCTGGTTTGCTTCGGATATTATTGGAATGGTATGCTATTCTTGCAAGTAATTCTTCCCGATTATTTACCGGCGTAGAGTAGACGAGATTTTTCAAGTGACCCCATAAATAAAAATCTAGGGGGCTTCGATCTGGGGATCTAGGGGGCCACGAAACTGGGCCCCGGCGACCTATCCAGCGATCAGGAAATGTGTTATCCAAAAGTTCTCTCACTAAAATATCAAAGCACCATCGTGCACCAACCACATTTGTCTTCTAGATTCAAGGGGTACATCTTACAACAATTCATTTAGGTTTTCTTGAAGGAACTGCAGATACCCTGCACCATTTAATCTGTGTTGTAGGACGAATGGTCCAATTAAGCGATTACCCAGAATTCCAGCCCACACATTTACATGGAATTTTTGCTGATGCTTCGTTTGGATTGTCGCGTGAGGATTTTCTTCATCCCATACGTGGAGATTATGTGAATTAATTACCCCATTTCTTCCAAATCCTGCTTCATCTGTAAATAGTACGTTGGTTACAAAATTATTAGTTTCCCTTTGTTTTTGGAGAAACCAGTTAGCGTAACAAACTCTCGCTGGATAATCATCAGCGGTCATTGCATGAACTTTCTGAATATGAAAAGGATACAAAAGTTGTTCTTTTAGGACTAGATCGACAATTGATTTAGTGACATGAAGTTGGTTTGACAACGTTCTTACGCTAGTCGATGGGTTCTCGGCAACAGCATCCAATATTCTTTCTTCCGTTTCAGGGGTCCGTACGGTTCTCTGACCACCCTCACCACCACGCTTGGGTAAAAAACTCCCTAAAAGGAAGATTGAATTTGCATACAAAATTAACTTACAGATTTTCTTTCTTACCAGTTTCTCGCAAACGGCGATCAATATTTATAAATGTTTTCCTGTCAGGTAAAATTCTATTTGGAAAAGCTTGACCATAAAGCCTTCTGGCTTCTGATGAATTACTTAAAGCTTGACCATGTCAACTCCATAATTAAATTTATCCTTAACTGATTGAAAACTCAAGTGATTTCTACTTGACAGTACCAGAATAAATATGGCAATTATTTTTCCTTTTTTTTTCCATGGCTTGCTCTTTTTTTAAAATAAAAATGCATCAAAAGTTTAGCGGCAGTCTATTCATAGACCAAAAAAAAATGCATCGAAGTTGGGAGGAGCGGCATGTGGAAAATTTTATACGATTACATATTATTTTTTAAAGCTCAGTTAAATTGTTATTATTTTTAGTAAAAGTTACGCAGTATAGAAAAGCGGGCAATAAAACTTAGTTGTGCAATTACTCATAATTTCGTAACACTCTGTACAACTTATAACGTGAACGATCTTTATGATGCATTAGTTGTTTAATTTCAAATTAACAGATTGCAAAAGCTGTACACATTTTGAAAATAAAAGGTCTACTGCACTTTTTCAGTATTTTTTTTGCAGTATTAGAAATTAACCACGTCGAAGTTACTACTGCGTTTAAGATGATTTTTCTCGGAAACCATTGATTTTAGCGGTTTCAACGAAGAGTACTTTATTTTTAGTAAAAGGGACCTAGTATCTAAAAAAATGATTTTCGTGTCCATATTGTACAGGGTGTAAAAAAAATTTGGTTATGTGTGTTTGAGCTAGTCCGTCCCTGAAACTCTGAATAAGCTACAACGCTTTCTACAGCAGTAATTTTAAGGGCCTATCTTAAAATATATCATACTAAAAAATTATCGAAATCTTTAGGGGCCCGTATCTCCACAAGGAGGGCTCATAAGAAAAAAATTTATAGGAACTTGTGGTGTTATTTTCACCTCACCTACAGACTGCCTAAATTTTGCCACATACTCCTTGGACACCCTGTACATATATATATATATATATATATATATATATATATATATATATATATATATATATATATATATATATATATAACAAACCCTGCCCGAAAGGTCATTAGTTATAGCAAATAACTGGGCAACAATAATGTTAAAGAAGAAAGAAAATAGTATTGACGCTCTGAAGGACAGATTAGGAGAGGTCATAACTAAAAAGTTATTCAATTTTTAGGCGATGTCCATCCTCAACTAGTACCTTATGATTTATTAACCGACAAAGAAAAGAAGAAAGACAGAGAGAGATCGCAAGAATTTTTGAAGTACCTGCAATACCAGGGCTATAAACTTCACAGGCCTAGCCGTAGTGGCCAGCAAGAAACCGAACAGTCAACGACCGGGCCGTCAATTGAACTTCGTTTCGCCTACAGTTTGCTTGAGAAACTTATTCAATATCTGGACAAGGCTACCATTAACATGAAACTGCTGAAACCATCTCAGACATTCAGCAGAAGAAACTCGTATATAAAATCTTCGCGTGACATCAAGTTCTTTTGCAAAGTGGTTTTGCCAATCATGGAAAAATATTTTTCAACGCATAGAAACTATTTTATAGCAGTAGCTACGGCAACAAACAATACTGGTGCCGCCAGTCTTAAAGAAAAAGAAATGGTTGCGTCGCTGTTCTGTAAACTGGGTAATCTCCTAAGGTCTAGACTAGCGGCGTTTGGCGCTGATGTAAGAATTACGGTGAGATGTCTCCAAGTATTAGTAAAGGCGATTGATGCAAAGTCGTTGGTTAAGAATTGTCCAGAGTTTATAAGAACCTCTATGTTAACGTTTTTCAACAATGTTGCTGACGATTTGGGGCATACAATTATAAATTTGCAGGATGTAAGTGGTTTTTGAACATTATTTTATTATATTGTGTTTATTTTAGAATCTTGTATGCACATGACAAACTTTTTTATGTCACCTGAGCATTTTTTTGCAAAATACTTACGCAATAGCTGCAAGACAACGCGTTCACTTCGATCCCGTTCAACATCGTCCTCGGATAAATACTAGTCAGTAGTGTAACTATGGGAATTGCAACTCTCCCCTCACCACCATGACATCACATGCCCTTGACCTTGGTCGCACAGATATTATAGTAGGGCAGTGACCCTAAGTGTGCACGGGTGTGATTGGTATTTGACCTTGACCTTACGAGAGTTTGGCCGTGAGCAAGACCTTGACCTTAGACCAAAGTAAAACATTTACCTTGGTTCTAGGGTTGGCCTTGAACCATATTTCATCATGACTAATATATTGATCTTGCACCAGAGTTGACCTTGACAACACCTGCACCTTGAACGAGAGTTTGACCTTAAACAAGACTTGATGACCGTGAGCAATTTAAAAGGCCACCTTGACCTTGGCGTATTTGTGAACATGTGTATTTTAAAGGTCAAGCATCTATAATGGCCATGTGTTCGATTTGTTTCAAAGTCATGTCATTGTTAGGTATTTTTAAGGTCAAACATTAATATTGGTCAGGTGTATGATGATTGTTTCATGATCAAGTAAATATCATTATTACGATATCACCTAGGCATGACAATAAAGACGAGCAGGTGTTTCTTGGGTATGCTTTAAAAAATATCAGGTATTCGTTTTGTAACTTAACGCTGGAAAAGGCATGTGATTATTTTAAAAGGTCACCTTGGTCTTGGCGTATTTATAAAAATGTTATGTATTTTAAAGGTCAAGCATCTATAATGGCCATGTGTTCGATTTGTTTCAAAGTCATGTAATTGTTACGCATTTTCAAGGTCAAGCATTCATATTGGGCAGGTGTAGGATGATTGTTTCAAGATCAAGTGAATATTATTATTGAGATATCAACTCGACATGATAATAAAGACTAACAAATTCGTTTTGTAACTTGACGCTGGAAAGGGCATGTGATTATTTTGAAAGGTCACCTTGGTCTTGGCGTATTTATAAAAATGTTATGTATTTTAAAGGTCAAGCATCTATAATGGCCATGTGTTCGATTTGTTTCAAAGTCATGTAATTGTTATGCATTTTCAAGGTCAAGCATTTATATTGGGCTGGTGTAGGGTTATTGTTTCAAGATCAAGTGAATATTATTATTGCGATATCACCTTGACATGATAATAAAGACTAACAAATTCGTTTTGCAACTTGACGCTGGAAAGGGCATGTGATAATTTTAAAAGGTCACCTTAACCTTGTAGGTAAATAACCGCATCTGTTTGTTTTACAACGAAGAAATACAGGTGCTATGACCTCTCAATGTCGTGTCATTGAGTTGCCCTTAATATTTTGCCTGATTTTGTGCAATAATATTGGGGTGGGAGAAACTTTTTACTGAGAATGTGTATAAAAACGATGCACTTGTTTAAACTTTTGAGTCTGAAAATTTTTATTGTTACAGTCGGTGAAAGAATATAATAATTTGAAAGTAAGTTTTGGGATAAGTTAAAATGGTATCGTGTCCAATTTATGATCCTGTGTGTGTTATATTAGAAAAACCTTTTTCCAGGTGGAATAATATGGATCAAAATACTTTTAAAATTCTGAAAAACCTAAGCCAGAATTGGACGTGAATAAAGAAGTAAAACGGTAGGATAGAACTTATGTTAGAAAATTTCAAATATCTTGGTACTCTCAGTTTCAGTGGCTATGTGGCAGTTACTTCCTTAATTTCTTTTACTTCTTAAGTATTATTCTCGGCATTGTTAAGAAAATACCATTTAAGTTTTTTTGTAGGGGGAATACAAGTGTGATTCACTTATCTCGGAGGTCACAAGCTGCCACTGATACACGTTGAAACTTAAAATAATCGACTGAAAATTACAGGATATAAAGCTATACTTAATATGGGTACTTACAATGTTATTGTTAAAAATTTTAAACCCGAAAAACCATGTCAAAATGAAATTAAGTTGGCAACATGGACGCCAGGTCATGGACGCCACGTGGAAAATGCCGCCTTAATGGAAGTTTTGTTTGTTTGTGTTAATTATAAGTCAAGCGGTGGTTTCTTGCATTACTTAAATTAATGGCTGTACTCTGTTGTCAGTGTTTTTTGATATATTGGTATTTGTTAATCTTAAACATTTTTAAAAGAAGTGTATTTTAAAGTCAAAGTCAAAGTTATAATGCTTTATTATCCAACAAATACAAGGATTCTCATTGACAAAGCGGTACCTACATATACAGACATCAAAATAAAGGCTTAAAATTTTTATGTATCTACAAACATAAAAGTTAAGATTGCTGTGTAAAGTCGACACAGCCAAATAGCAGCACAACTTAAAGGGTAAAATTAAACACTCAAAGCGACAATAAAATTGACTATCTTAATTTAACATCAAGACCGTGTTAGAGTAACAAGCTAAGCTAACTAAATCCTATCTAAAAAATCAAAATCAAAGACAAAGAAGCGGGTACTACAAGGCTACCCCTCAGTTGTTAATTGACACAGTCTTCTAAAACAAAAGGAGTAAAAAGTCAAGATACAATCAGAAAATGTAAAACTGAAAGTTCCACCTCATCACATTAAAAAAGAAATTCGAAGTGTTTTAATTGAAGTTCTTATCAAAAAACCCTTATATGTCATAGTCTCACAACCAGCAACATTTTTAACCATTTTCGGAACCCTCTGTTATCCTTTAACTATCTTAAAGCTGAGGGAAGGTGATTAAAAACTTTTTTTTTATAAAATATAGAGTTTTTAGTGTTAGCCGAGGTTGGACGGGGAAGAGAAATATTATATATGTTCCACGTATTGTATACCATGCTCCTGCTTATATCAGCTTGATACTTCTTATGCATCAAACATGCAGATTCTAAAATAAGTATGCAGGTTAAAGTTAAAATTTTGTGCGACAAAAACAAGAGACGACACGAATCTCGTATATTAGCTTTACACATATATTTAACCGCCTGTTTTTGTAAAATAAAAATACTATTAAACAGCTGCTTCAATCATGCACCTCAAAAGCATATTCCATAGCGTAAATGATACTCTATCAATGCGAAATATGCTGTTCTTGCAACCCCTTCATCCAATTCTCTGGAAATAACCCTTATAGCATAACAACTATACGGTACCCATTTGGTTTTGAGAATGATGACAAAAAAAACAAATGAACAAAAATTCATCTGATTGGTCAATTCTATGGGCAGCTTACACAGGGAAAAACTATACATATGGCAGTCCAGATGTTTTGAGGTTCAAGTTCGTTTAGTTTAACTTGTCTACTTACGCATGTATATGCTTGTATATTTTTTATTCTTGACAAATTTCCTAGTTTAGCTGCATTTCCTAGAACACCTTTATAACATAAGATCACTCTAAAATCAAATAAAACCCTGCAATATTGTTAAAAAAACGTCAATAGGAACGACTGGTGCTCATCGGTATTACATTTGACATTAAACGATCGAACTACGTGAGTTCCCTAACACACCTTGTCGAATTACGAAACTAGAATCGACTATCGAGTTATATCGTCGTCTTTTGTTAATTTAATGTATCAAATAAAGAGATGTTGTCACTTGGATGATGAACTGTAGCTAGCTGGCAAGGTTGCCAAATTTTTGGAATAAAATGTGTCTATTCCTTAATAATAATTATTTGTTTTAAACTAATTCAGAAATTAAATTAAGAATAAAATTATAACGCACTACGATTTAAATTCACGTTAACAAATTCTAATACAACCATAAATTGATCTGGTATCTGAGACAACCTGGCGACATAGGATCTGACATAACATAATCTCTAAAAAGTTCTTTGTTGCTGAAATGGTTTTTTGTATTTTTGCGTTGTTGGTGCCCATTTTGTGTTCCCAATGGCTAAGTGGAATGGAATCGACGATATCCCAGGAACCTCCACCGAAAAGGCCTTATCCCCGCCAAGAAAACTACAAAAAAAAAACAAATGTAAAGGCCAAAGGAAATGCTAATAAATATTTATAAAGCTTCATTACAAAAGAAATAAAGTTTCATTACAAAAGAACTCTACCTTTTCCAGGACCCAGCATGCAGAGTTTGCAGCTGAATGTGGTGGTAAATACCAAATGTTCTAATTTATACATTATACGTCATTTTATACACACATAAACTGCTGTTCCTTCGGTTGAGTATGTATAGTTGCCCACCCAAAAGGTAAGTACCAAAAAAGACTATTTCAGAATGCTCACAAATTATTTCCAGTATGAAGGAAAACTGTAAGTAAAAACGGAATTTTTTCGACAGCTTCCTGCCTTTTTTATGTTTATAAGGCCAGCGGCTAAAACCAAATGTGACCGTGGGTATACATAGTACGTAGGTATACATAGTTAATTTTTTTAACTGTCAGAAACTTTAAAGTATTTTTTATATAATTTTTATGGTAGCTATAAACCTTTTTTCTTGAGTGCTCCTTTGTAATTTTGTAAGCATTTACATTATCTTATAATGGTACCTATTTATAAGTATCTTAGTAATAATAATAGGTAAGTAAGTATCAAAGCAATTTCAAAATATTCCTGTGGTCTGTAAATGGTTTATTTATGCATTGTTTCCATGTTAAATTGTTAACCCCAAGTTGGGCCCTGTTATATTAGAAGTATAGAGATAAAAGTTGACATAATATTATATAACTTTCAGAGTCTTAAGCGCACCTTACACGGTCAATAATATTGATATCAATTAATACTGACAATATTTCAACAATCAATTTCAATCTCTGTATTCAACCTTACACGATAAGTATTATTCTCAATATTTCCTTCAGTCATAACCTACTGTTATCCGTGTCTGTTGAAAATGGATCCTCGATAGAGAGCATGTATTACGATAATTTTAAGCTTAGACATAAAACGTACAGTAAAGCGAAAGCGCTGGATGAAAGATTGGTTAAAAAAGCACCCTAAACGATCAGTACTACTGATAGTATCCTCTACTCGCTGATATTGATGCCTGATATTCGGAAATTCGAATTCGCGTCAGTTCAATCCATCAAACCATCAATATATCCACCTTACACGGTCAATATTCTTTTCGATATAATAACATATTGTCAGTATTATTGATCGTGTAAGGTACGCTATAAGGTTATGTTAATTTGCCAAATAGGCTAAAACATGCATTTATAATTGTGTCAATAAAGTTTTTAATGTCAGAAAATTATTATCAAACAACCTTTGTAGGTACTTGGTTTGAAATAGTAAAAAACAATAATACAAGGGATGTGGAAAATTTTAAAAGGTTTTTCAAAAAGTAAAAGCATAAAGGATAAACACACTTTGCACTGGTACTTTTACTGTAACTGAAAACCAAAATTTTTGTATGATTAGTGGTAGGGTAATTTTCATTCTTTCCTCCTCTCTGACTTCTTTTTCGAAATTTATTTGGGATCGAGGTTCCTGGGTAATCATCTCCACTTAGTAAGTAACGTAACTGCGTACTTTTTCGGTAGTTGTTAGCCAGTAACAGATTTATAAAATAAATAAATTTAAGTGGCCAACACTTTATACAAACATTTTGTACATAGAAAAATAAAGGTTTATTCGTTTATTATCAACACTACAGAAAAAACTTGTGGGACATGCTCAAAATATGTCATGTTGATGTTTCACGATCTTAACTTAACCTAACTTTTTCTAGTTGTCAAAATATCAAAATATGATAAATAAAAAAGGTGAGATAGATATACTTTATTTGTCCATTGTAAAATAGGGTTCTGTCATCATTTTCAAAACCAAATGAATACCGTATAGATACAGCGATACAGACTAGATAACTTTACACTCAAGTTCTTTATATGACATTGAAACTTCAACCTTCTGTCAATATAAATACCCAAGAATTTATTTTCTCGCAGACTCTGAATAATATTACTATCCAGAAGAACATCCTGTAGATTACCCTTAAATGACATTATTTCAGTCTTTGAAACATTAAAACAAAGCAGATTTGAATCACACCAATTCTTGATTTTAGTCAAGTCGCGACTAATATCGCTGCTCAATTGATCAACATCCCTATTGTACCAGAAGACGGTTGCCTCATCCGCAAAAGCGTAAATTTTCCCGCTTTTCTAGTTTACGTAGAAGGATTTGGTGATTGACACAATCAAAGGCTTTCGACAGGTCACAAAAAGCATCTGCGAATCCTTATCATTCAGTCTTACATAAACATTCTCAAGAAAAGAAAACATCGCTTCGTTGATACCCTTAGAAGTCTGAAATCCAAATTCAGTATTTTATGACGCTCCAAAAAAGTAACAACGCGCCGTTTGACCCATTTTTCAATTATTTTAGCTAACGTAGGTAATCAAGCAACGGGTCGATGGTTTGATATGCTTTCACGATCACCAATCTTATAAAGAGGCATAACTATCGCATCTTTCAAACATGCTGGAAATATCCCCCTTGAAAACGAGTCGTTAATGCAATCAGCCAAAACATTTACTACATCATCAGGAAGTTGTAGAAATAATTTTACAGATATTCGATCCCAGCTCGATGACTTGGCATTTTTAATGGTTGCCAAATTATCCTTAACCTCCTGTATATTAGTGGAGCTAAAGAAAAATGAATCCAAAACTTTGATGTGACTCAAGAATGTATCCAAATTCCAGTGGCGGTTGGTGAAATTTCAAAGTTGTTTATCTCTGTTCATACTTACAGGACCCGTACCAAATTTAGGGGTTTTAATAGTGAGCCCACTGGGAATGTTTCCGTAAAGAAAAAAAAACATTTTGTAATTTGCGAAAAAAAGTTAAATTTTTGGTGCGGCGCCCCTCCCAAGAAAAAAATGAACACGTCTAGGTATTTGATTTCTTTTTTGTCTAAACAAATTTTACATCATTTTGTCGACAGCTTTTAAATTTTGAGAGAAAAAAATGTGTTAGTAGAAAGTTATAGTCATTTGAATTTTTTTACGCCTAAAATATAATTTTACAAAAACTTCAAATGACTCTAACTTTCTCCTAACACATTTTTTTCCCTCAAAATTTAAAACCTGTTGACAAAATGATGTAAAATTTGTTTAGAAAAAAAAGAAAGCAAATACTTAGAAGTGTTCATTTTTTTCTTGGGAGGGGCGCACCAAAAATTTAACTTTTTTTCGCAAATTACAAAATATTTTTTTTCTTTACCAAAACATTCCCAGTGTGCTCACTATTAAAACCCCTAAATTTGGTACGGGCCCTGTAAGTATGAACAGAGATAAACAACTTTGAAATTTCACCAACCGCCACTGCCAAATTCACCGCGAGACTTATTTGGCTGAAATTCGCGGCCATAGAACAGTTAAACTTATTAAGATCGTCCGGTGATAATTCTGTTTCCGTAATACCAACCCTGCCCTTCCTTCTCAGATCATTTACAATGCGCCAAGTTTCTTTTTGCTTATTGTTAGCATATGTTAGTCTATCTCTATAATATTGTTTTTCGCTGCTTTTATTGTTCGTCTATAAACTGACCTTTGTTTATTGAATAACGAGATAAAATTATCATTAGGTAGACAATATTTTCTTAAGTAATGTAAACAGCGCATATTTTTTGATGAGACCCTTATGCCCTTAGTAATCCAGGGTTTTTAGTTTTTGTTTCTAAAGTCCGAATAGGAAAAGCTTCATTAAACGTACCCGAGAGTATTGAGTGAAATTCTTGCAAGGGGTCAGCAGAATGCAAAACACCATGCCAGTTGACTTAAGTGTATAGTTGCGAAAACCTACCATAGTTTGCCCTAATAAACAATCTCCCCTTTCTGGTCACTATCCCACTTATACTACTCCTAATACTAAACTTGATCAAAATTGCCTCATGATCGGACAACCCAGCCCCAAGTACAGTACAGGGTGTCCGGATTTCGTTATAATTGCAGGGTATCTCGGTTGTTATTAAAGATAGGGGTTGCCGTTTTCGCGAAGTGTTACTACTTTTTGATGAAACGAAAGATGGCATAAAAATATTTTTCATGGCCCCCTTCGTTTTTGACATAGAGGACGAAATTGTTTGTTTTTTTCATTTTCGGACCCCCCTCGCATTTCAGTTATCTTGTAAATTATAAAAAAAGGAAAAATGGATCTATTAGAGTTTTCTACATATAATCGAGTGGCGTGGTTAGATTTCCATCAGATGTGATACTTTTCGAGATATTAACCAAACATGTGTTTTTTTTAAATTGAACACCCTGTATATTCCTTAACCATTAAGTTTCTCCTTTCGAGAGCTTTTCAAAAATATATAACACTTTGTAGTTATTTTTTACTTTTAGCCCTTAAATCGAACTATTTAATTTTAAACTTTAATTTTGCGTAGTTGACCGTGTTTAACATGTGGTTTAACGTCAATCCAAGTATTTAGATTTAAAAAAGAAACTGGTTAAATATAAAATATATAACACTTTGTAGTTATTTTTTACTTTTAGCCCTTAAATCGAACTATTTAATTTTAAACTTTAATTTTGCGTAGTTGACCGTGTTTAACATGTGGTTTAACGTCAATCCAAGTATTTAGATTTAAAAAAGAAACTGGTTAAATCCTGTATTTTCATTAATTTATTAAAATTGTATTATTTTTTAAACTACAACACTACTTGTTATCTAGATAAATAGAAAATCCTAACCAGAACTAAAACTGCTTAGTTTTTAATCACTTGAAGATTAAATTAGCTGTCTTGAATTATTAATAGCAAGTCAATTTCCAAAGCTGGAAACGTCCGCACGGACTTCACCAGCCCTTTAAGAGGATGTGTGGGGGTAGTACCACCTCGGTCAAGGAAGAAATCCTCTACCACCTTCCGATCTTGCATTTTCAATGTTGAGCACGATATATTTTATTTTCCAAATTCCTCCAAAAGAAAAAATCGAGAACTGATAAATTTGGTGACTTTGGGGGCCATGAGTCCCATCCAACGACCTCGAAAATTCCTATCTAAATATGGTCTTATTATTTCTGTATTATGTGCCAGGGCACTATCTTGCTGGAAATATAACTCATTTGATTGGGATAAAGGCGCATCGTCATGTAGTTCAGCTAAAGTAGTTTCCATTATATTTAGGTACCTATGTGCTGCTAAACTTCCTTTATATATGAAGAGTTTGAATCTATATCGTATAATGAAATACGCTTCGCTGAAGCCAAATCTACCTTGTTGCTCTCCAGGTTCAATCCTATGTTGATTTCCTCTAGACCAATATCTGCTATTTTGTCTATTTATTCACTCTTTTTGCAGGAAGTTGCAGGGGTGTTTTCTACACTTGGCAAAACATTAATTTCTTCGACTTCCTGTTGAAGTTTGTTATAATTTTTTGAGCGAGGTTTTGCAAAGGATATAAAAGTTATTAGCTTTGTTTTAATTCTACAGAATATGGCTTTATTCGGTTGCCTTCTTGCGGTGTACCTGTATATAATAATGGAATAATATAGCATATATAAATTACCAGACATAACAATAAAATAAATACTTTTCTAAATACATATCAGACGCCTGATCAGTGATGATCACTATTTTCGTCGCATCGTATAAAGCATTCCAACATACACTTTTCGTTATTGGTAAAATTGTCATTTACTGCCATATTGTTATTTAAAATTGATAAATAATGGATTAGAGATAAGTAATATAAAACTAGTAACTTAATGACAACAACTGACTCTTCCCGTCTCAGCCAACTATGCAAAATTAAAGTTTCAAATTAAATAGTTCGATTTAAGGGCTAAAAATAAAAAATAACTATAAAGTGTTCTATATTTTTGAAAAGCTCTCGGAAGGGGAAACTTAATGGTTAAGAAATATACAGGGTATTCCATTTAAAAAAATATATGTTTGGTTAATATCTCGAGAAATATCATATCTGATGAAAATCTAACTACGCCACTCGATTCTACGTAGAAAACTATAATAGGATCCATCTTTACTTTTTTTTATAAGTTACCAGATAACTGAAATGCGAGGGGTCTGAAAATGAAAAAAAAAATCTATTTCGTCCTGTATGTTAAAAACGAAGGAGACCATGAAAAATATTTTTATGCCGTCTTTCTTTTCATCAAAAAGGAGCAACACTTAGCCAAAACCGCAGCTCTATCTCTAATAACAACCGAGATACCCTGCAATTACAACGAAATCCGGTCACCCTGCACATTCAACATCGTCCTTCTTCAAATTAGAGCACAGGTAATCCAACAAAGTAGAATAATGCTCGGTAATTCTTGTCGGATCAGTTTTGATCAACATGTGCAAGCTAAAAGAATTTAGTAAGTTTTTAACATCTGAGTTGTAGGATCAGAGTCGTCCAGATAATTTATGTTTATATCACCACAAACAACTATATGAGAATTCACTGGGAGACCGACAGTAAAATTTCCAACTTAAACAAGAATACATTTGCGTCACTCGATGGGGAGCTGTACAAACAACAAACAACACCTATAAATGTTTAACTTAGCACAATGCATCAACGAAAATTCAATGAAATGATTAAATTTAACAATATTACTATATATATACATATATAAATATATATATATATATATATATATATATATATATATATATATATATATATATACAGGGTGTCTAAAATAGGTGATACCACTATTGCTATCTCCGAAACGGTAAAAGATACGAGGTCGGTTAAATTAGAGAAAATGGGCCATATTTAGTCCCTACTCATATTTCGTTTACGAAGTTGCCAAATTCTCTATAGTTTTTTATCTACAGGAGATTTTTTTAAAATTCCCAAATATCTCGAAAACTATTAGAGTGAGAAAAAAATTGGTTTAACAAAAATCATACGATTTCTTACCTTCTCTAAATTAACGTTATTGTTTTGTTTATATCATTAGTTTTTACTGAGTTACCGATACTAACTTGTTTTTTTCAAATACGGACCTGGACTTTTTGTTGCATTTTTTGAAATAATACTTCATACCCTTTACATCTATATATCACTTGGTTGTTTTCCGACGTTTTGGTGAAGAATAGCATCATCAGGATATTCTACCAGTACGGACCTGGCATTTTTCAAGTAAATGCGCCATTTCACAACCACAAAAACCACAAACCGTAGCGATAGGTTATGAATTGTGCCTTAACATGGAAGATCCCAGGTCCGTACTGTTAGAAAATCCTGATGATGTTGCTATTCTTAATCAAAACGTCGGAAAATATTTTCAAGCTATACACAGTTGTAAAGGGTATAAAGTATTCTTACAAAAAATGGAACAAAAAGTCCAGGTCCGTATTTGAAAAAAACAAGTTAGTATCAGTAACTCAATAAAAACAAATGGTATAAACAAAACAACAACGCTACTTTAGAGAAGGTCAAAAATCGTGTGATTTTTGTTAAAACAATTTTTTTCTAGCTATAACAGTTTTCGAGATATTTAAGAATTAAATTTTTGACAATTTTTAAAAAATCCCCTGTAGATAAGAAACTATAGAGAATTTGGCAACTCCGTAAACGGAATATGAGTGGGGACTAAAAATGGCACATTTTCTCTAATTTAACCGACCTCGTATCTTTTACCGTTTCGGAGATAGCAATAGTGGTATCACCTATTTTAGACACCCTGTATATATATATACATAATATATATATATATATATATATATATATATATATATATATATATATATATATATATATATATATATATATATATATATATATATATATATATATATATACAGTGACCGGCAAAAAGTTCGCAACATATGGGAAAAATTTTTATTAGGTGAGTATTGGAAAAACTTTTCCGGGTGATCGGTTCTGCATGTCCGATAACCTAAAAATCGATTTTGACATACGTCACGTGACCACTGGTATAGCGTCAAATAGGGAATATGCATGAAATTCAAATCAACCCGAAATATTTTTTTATTGTATTCTCTATATAAATTAAATGATTATGGCGGTTGTTGTTTTCCATTTATTTTGGGTTTTATTAGCAAAAAAAAAGATTTAAAACTGCAAATTTTCGCGCGAATTTCGGAACTTGTAAAACGCACTTCTTTTGTTTGTGACGTCACTTTTTTTATGACGTAAACGTTTTATAATGCCTAGTGTAATGTAAATTTCAGTATTAATTCATTTTCTTGATTGTTTCCCGAAGATTAGTACATTTAGTTGATAGAAAACCTTTTATTTGATTAAAAAAATTGTTTAGAAATGACCAAAACGGAGTGCGTGCAAAGAAAATCGGATAATTTGCTGGATGTGGATGTTGATGCCCTTTAGAGAGGGTTCCTTTTTTGCCTTCAGAATTTCGTTACCAATACTTATTATTTATTATACTATGAAAATAAATTTACAGTCACATATGCTTACTTGAATTTGGCGATACTGACCTTTATAGATACCGCTTTATGTAAAATTTTTGATTAATTTTGCAGTACATATACTTTCTTCCAGCACCGGCTCTTTTGGACACGAGAAAATGAAGTTTTCCAAGTCATTAGCTGGAGAATTCTTTTACACTGGCATAATATAATATCTGTAGGTTAGTTTTTTAACATTTTCTACTGTTTAATAAAAAGGATTATTAACAAAATACGATATAATCGAAGACAAACAACAAAATCAAACTTATCAAACCCAACCACACCAGATAAAGCGACCGTCACACTGAAGAAGCAACGTTGCCACCGCTGCAAACACCTGCGTGCTCGATTGACAATAATTGGATCAATCAGGATCACTTTACGTCACTTCAATGCTATTTTATCTCTTTGCACTGCCATTCCCTTAAAGTTCGTCAACTGATCCGGATCAATCCGATTTTGTCAATCGAACACGCCAGTGGCTAAAAAAATGACACGTGAAAAACCGAACCGACCCTGTCATCATTAAAGCTTTGCAAACGGAGGTAAATCCAGAGACGTCTCTAACCTAGTTGGAAATAAAATTAGGATTCGATGTGAAAATAAAATACAAATATTTATTTACCCACATTGTGTTATTTGAAAGTGCGAAATACGAAAATCCCATACAGGGTGTCTGAAAAGTCTTAGCATGGGCAAATATCTTTACTATTAATTAAGATAGAGACACCAAATTTTAGTTTTATCTTATTGGTTAATAAATCTACTTTTTTATGTAATTTGACTTTTACCATCCCCTTGGGGGATTACGCTAGGGAGTTGAGGTCAAAAATTTTAAATGCAACCCTATGCCGTGTGGTACCTCATTTTAAAGATCTTTTCTCAGATGTTACTTCTTGACAGAGTTCCAAAACTGACTTTATTACTGCCAAGAAGTTCATGGTGGCCAGTCTAAACAACTTTTAACGTAATTAGTAAGGCAGTCACTGTTGGTCTGTTACCAGAGGCGTCGATGCCGAAAATAAGTACATATGGTATTTGACAGAAATAATTTAATTGATGAGCGTTGCCGTGATTGTATGAAATAAAAAAAAACGGTTGAGTGCAAGTTCGACTCGCGCATAGAGGGTTCCGTGAGACATACAATATTTTGAATTTCTCACAGGACGCAAAAGTCTCAATAACTATGGTAAGGCTAATGCTTGAATAAATAAGAAGAAGCGGCCATGCCGGAAATATGTCAGTGCGTAATATAACTGATTAGTAAGGCTGGCACGGTTGGTCACAATGTCACATAGTTATGTTCAAAAAAGTAAGACGTCATAAAATCGTACAAATATGTTAAATACGTAGTTGTAGTTTTACTATTGGAGATATATTCTTGAAAGTGGGTAGGTTTCAATGTAGACACCAAAGTACATCTCCTGAAATTTCGTGCGCATGTCTAGCCCTCTTAGTTTGATTGGGTGGTACGCATTTGGGTCTACTGCGCAGATGTCAAAAAACAAAATATAAAAACGACAAATGAAGAAGTAAAGTTGGAAAAAAGTTAGAAAAAAAGTGCCCCATAAAACAAAAAATAGCAGCGCAGACTGGTAGGTACTGTATGGCACAAGAGGTCGACTAATGGTCGACTTGTGCCCCGCCTGATTATACGATTTACGATTTATAATTTTTATAGGCTTGCCATGTAAAAATGCATTAAAATAAGGGAGTTGCGGTAAAATGTTGCGGTTTAATGACTTTTAAAAGAAGAGGCCACCCGGCATAGGTTTGCATTCAAAAATTTTGATCTCAACTCCCTAGCGTAACCCCCCAAGGGGGTTGAAAAAGTCAAATTGCATAAAAAAGTAGATTTATTAACCAATAAGATACAACTAAAATTTGGTGTCTCTATCTTTATTAATAGTAAAGATATTTGCCCATGCTAAGACTTTTCAGACACCCTGTATGGTATTTTCTTATCTCGCACTTTTAAATAACACAATGTGGGCAAATATAAATATTTGTATTTTATTTGCACATCGAATCCTGATTTTATTTCGCAATAGGTTAGAGCCGTCTCTGGATTTACCCCCGTTTGGAAAGCTTTAGTCATCATCGTTTGCCTAGTTGCCTACCTAACCCCTAACCTTGTTTATTTTTGTGGAATCGTTTGTGGAAAGTGGTATTTAGTTTTTAAAAATGTAACGCAGACATGCAATGTATCACTATGTAAATAGAAGAAATTGGTAAGTAATTACTAATTATTCTATAAACATATATTTTAATTATATGCACACTTTACACAACACAATAGTATCATAGACTAAATAATACATAGACGAACACTGGCGTGTAACAAAAATGGACCAAAAAGCGGGCATCTATTGAGACATTTTGACTTTTGAGGGTTTAGTGGTTTATGGCTTAGAAATTTGTTTGTCCACAATCCATGCGTTTATATGTACTATATAGATATATGATGGTGAACAAACAAATTCCTAAACCATAAACCAGTAAATTCACATAAATGTTTCAATGGATGCTTAAGCTTTTTTTACAACCGTATAGATTTTTTGATGAAATACATGATGGTGATTTTAGGTACACTTGCTACATAAAATACATCAGGCAAAACTCTTAAAATTTATTTAAACGCTTTATTTCGCACTTTCTTAGGTTTTATTTAAATCTTATTATAGTTATTAAGTATATCCAAATGACAATCTTATTATGCTCATACTCATAACCTTTCTCATAACCATAACATAACCTTGGATGAATAAAGACAGTCCTTGAGGTAATCCTAGTAATCAGGTTATAAAACTTCACTTTAAAAATGTTGTAATAGTCCAGATTCATACCAAACTATTGCCAAAGCCAATTATTTAGCTACAATATTATTGTCTAAACTAATAATAAAATTATTATTTAATTCAACTGTCTAAAATTTTTTTAAATATATAATGACAAAACGTTAACTACAGTTACAGAAGTGACCGGTAGGGGCGTAGAAGGTATCCCCTTTTAAGTCACCTTAATTTGAGTCGCCAACACGTTCAGTGTAGATTGCCCATAACACTGCGTGACGTAACTTTTTTGAGTGAGCAAATGGCTGCTTTTGAAACTGTAATAAATTATTCCGAAAAGTAAAAATTTTTTTTAGCTAAATTATCCCAGTAATTTTCTTCAAAATAGCATTTTTGGGGTTGTAATGACTTCCTTAAATGATTTATGCAATAAAAAAAAAATGTGCATATTCCTTATTAAAAAAAAAATTGTTAATTTACAAAAAGTGAGGTTAGTTGACGAGATATCAAAAAAAGTTATTTGAAAAAATTGCTTAGAATTAAATTCTAGGTCCTTGTGCAAAATTTTAAGATTTTATTTAAAAAAATTGGAAAACTCAATTTTTTTTAAATATTTTTTTATTGATTTACAAATTTCCAGTTTTTTTCGTTTAGATAGCTTGGCTAATGTAAAGCCCATGTATCTGGATGAAAATAAACGAATGTAGTAGTTTTTTCTACAATTGACAGGACAAAATTAAAAAAAACAGGGTTTCGCCGGACGCTAGCTGTTGCAATGATTTGTATCTAGCAGCAGTGTCAAAATTTTAGAGACATTTCAATGAGATTACATTGAGAAAACCTTAATCGTCTTAAATATATCTGAAGTTCGACTTTTTGTAAAGTTGAGGGGAGTAAAATAGATAATAAACAAAAAATTACCTGTTTATTTAATCGAAATTTCATAAACGAAAACCAATGTAAGAAAAACTTAAAAGTAGTCAAATTCTGTACTAACAACATAAAAAATCATTGTTTTTCCTTGGGTGCACAAAATTTAAAACTCAGTATGACCACCATTTCTCTCCATACATACTATTGTTCTCGAGCGCAACTCTCGATTAACATTTCGGAGCATTTTACGATTTATTTGCAATACACAATTTCTAATGACATTCTCTAAATTTTGTATATTCCTAAAGGGTCGATGTTTGTACACAGAGTTCTTTAGGTATCCCCACATAAAGAAATCTAACGGAGTCAGATCTGGTGATCTCGCAGGCCACGGATTTTCAGAAAACCGTCCTATCCACTGGTTTCCAAATTCTTGATCCAGCCATCTCTTCACCTCATTTGTGGAATGAATGCTAGCTCCGTCTTGTTGAAAGTATAAATTTCTTCTTTCGGCTAATGACAAATTGTCTAAAAAGTCAGATATCTCAGTTTGTAGAAATTCTAAATATCGTTCTGAATTTAAATTGTCTCTAAAGAAAAAAGGTCCCACTATTCTGAGGTTGAAAATTCCGCACCACACATTAACCTTAAAACTATATTGGTCTTTACTCTGAATTACAAAGTCTGGGTTTTCGGTGGCCCACCATCTACAGTTTTGTGAACTGACGGTTCCGTTAGAGGTAAATGTAGCTTCATCCGAGAAAAGAACGTTCTTTGGGAAATTAAAATCTTCCTCAATCATACCCTGGAACCAGGCACAAAAATCGAAGCGGGCGTCATAATCCCTATCTTTTAATACTTGTACAAATTTAGGTTTGTACGGATGAAATTTGTTTCTTTTTAATATCCTCCGCACAGATCTTTCGTGAATGTTAGTGATCTCCGATATTTGACTAACTGCTAATTGGGGTGTTTCTGTGATCGACAAACACACATCCAGAGAACCTTCGTCACCTGTTACCGGTTTTTCATGGGAAACTTTATACTGATTTTCTACCGATCCCGTTTCTTTAAATTTATTGACTAGACGAGATACTGTGGAATAATGGAGGGATTTATCGGGGTGCCTCTCATTAAAAATTGCTGCTGTTTCTCTATGGCTTTTGTAATTATCTCCAGAAATTAAAATAATTTCTATCTTTTCCTGAAGAAGTAGTGTGGGTGCCATTTTAAGGAATAAAATATTAATAAACTTATGTAAAATATCAAACTTAGTAAGATGCGAGACATAAACCAATGACATAGGTTGAAATCAAACAAATTATAATTTGTTTGACATTTTTCTGTTGTTTTTAACCTACTAGATTATTTGGTTGTTTTAATTTCAGAGCCTGCTTTGGTAGTTTTAAGTACAACTAAATAGACCTGGTTGTTAAATTTATGTGCGAAAAATCTTAATAAAATCTTGATACAGTCATTTCATTAGATTCAAACCATTGCAACAGCGAGCGTCCGGCGAACACCTATTTTTTCGATTTTGTCCTGTCAATTGTAGAATTGTAGATCTGACTCCGTTAGATTTTTTTATGTGGGGATACCTAAAGAACCCTGTGTACAAACATCGACCCTTTAGGAATATACAAAATTTAGAGAATGTCATTATAAATTGTGTATTGCAAATAAATCGTAAAATGCTCCGAAATGTTAATCGAGAGTTGCGCTCGAGAACAACAGTATGTATGGAGAGAAATGGTGGTCATACTGAGTTTTAAATTTTGTGCACCCAAGGAAAAACAATGATTTTTTGTGTTGTTAGTACAGAATTTGACTACTTTTAAGTTTTTCTTACATTGGTTTTCGTTTATAAAATTTCGATTAAATAAACAGGTAATTTTTTGTTTATTATCTATTTTAATCCCCTTAACTTTACAAAAAGTCGAACTTCAGATATATTTAAGACGATTAAGGTTTTCTCAATGTAATCTCATTGAAATGTCTCTAAAATTTTGACACTGCTGCTAGATACAAATCATTGCAACAGCTAGCGTCCGGCGAAACCCTGTTTTTTTAAATTTTGTCCTGTCAATTGTAGAAAAAACTACTACATTCGTTTATTTTCATCCAGATACATGGGCTTTACATTAGCCAAGCTATCTAAACGAAAAAAACTGGAAATTTGTAAATCGATAAAAAAATATTTAAAAAAAATTGAGTTTTCCAATTTTTTTAAATAAAATCTTAAAATTTTGCACAAGGACCTAGAATTTAATTCTAAGCAATTTTTTCAAATAACTTTTTTTGATATCTCGTCAACTAACCTCACTTTTTGTAAATTAACAATTTTTTTTTTATTTGACGCTATACCAGTGGTCACGTGACGTATGTCAAAATCGATTTTTAGGTTATCGGACATGCAGAACCGATCCCCTGGGAAAGTTTTTCCGATACTCTCCTAATAAAAATTTTTCCCATATGTTGCGAACTTTTTGCCGGTCACTGTATATATATATATATATATATATATATATATATATATATATATATATATATATATATATATATATATATATATATATACAGGGTGGTGCAACCAAGATGGGGTGGACGATTGTGAGTAAACGGTGAGGAATTTCGAAAAAATTTGTTTTGGATATTATCGATAGTCAGACACGCTATGTTTTAAAATTATTGCCATAATACAGGGTGGTCCGAAAAACTCGTGGCGAACCAAACTTGTATTTTTTTAAATGGGACACCCGGTATATTATTGTTCCAATTGATTCTCCTGTTCGTTACGATCATTTTGATATAGGGTTTATTGGGTCTAAAACTTATAGTAAGGGAATGGGAGGCGGTTAAAGTTGAAAAAATGCTCACAGTTCGGCCATTTTTTAAAGAAATTTGAAACAGGTATGGAAAAACCAAATATTCCATAAAACGTTACATATCCTTGAATACATTAATCACTTGCAATTTGTTTAACATTATTCACTGTTATACAGGGTGGTCAAGTTTTGCAAATACGCCCTGGACTCATTTTTTTTAAATGGAACACCCTATATATTTTATTTTCATGTTAAAGATAACATTACTAGCTTTCAAAAAATACCATACATGATGCCTTTCTGACCAACAGTTTTGTAGTAAACCAGCCGAGAAAGCAAAGTTTCTTCATTCTAATACGATTATACTGAATTTACGTTGTTTATTATTGAAATGAAACAAAAGATTGACGAACTTGTCAAAGCTACTGCCGCATAATCCATTATTTACAAGTTAAGTGTAGGTGGCCCAATAATTATGAGGTAAGAAAACTGAGACCCGAAACTTTTACATGTTTATTAGAGATATTTCAAAACACAGAAAATATTGTTTTTAGGAAATGTAAAGTAATTAATAAACAAAGATAATCAGTTATCAGTATTATTAATAGTGTAAGGAAATTAATTAAGCAAAAACAGAACATCTTTTAAAATTATTTAGGTATGTACTTACTTGTTTAAATTAAATTAGGTTTACAAGTAAGTACATACCTAAATAATTTTAAAAGATGTTCTGTTTTTGCTTAATTAATTTTCTTACACTATTAATAATACTGATAACTGATTATCTTTGTTTATTAATTACTTTACATTTCCTAAAAACAATATTTTCTGTTTTTTGAAATTTCTCTAAAAAGCATGTAAAGGTTTCGGGTCTCAGTTTTCTTACCTCACCTACGCTTAACTTGTAAATAATGGATTATGCGGCAGTAGCTTTGACAATATTTTGTTTCATTTATAATAGTGTCATGGCCTCCTAATATTAGATATTTAATAATAAACAACGTAAATTCAGTATAATCGTATTAGAATGAAGAAACTTTGCTTTCACGGCTAGTTTACTAAAAAACTGGTGGTCAGAAAGGCATCATGTATGGTATTTTTTGAAAGCTAGTAATGTTATCTTTAACATGAAAATAAAATATACAGGGTGTTCCATTTAAAAAAAATGAGTCCAGGGCGTATTTGCAAAACTTGACCACCCTGTATAACAGTGAATAATTTTAAACAAATTGCAAGTGATTAATGTATTCAAGGATATGTAACGTTTTATGGAATATTTGGTTTTTCCATACCTGTTTCAAATTTCTGTAAAAAATGGCCGAACTGTGAGCATTTTTTCAACTTTAACCGCCTCCCATTCCCTTACTATAAGTTTTAGACCCAATAAACCCTATATCAAAATGATCGTAACGAACAGGAGAATCAATTGGAACAATAATATACCGGGTGTCCCATTTAAAAAAATACAAGTTTGGTTCGCCACGAGTTTTTCGGACCACCCTGTATTATGGCAATAATTGTAAAACATAGCGTGTCTGACTATCGATAATATCCAAAAAAAAAATTTTCCAAATTCCTCACCGTTTACTCACAATCGTCCACCCCATCTTGGTTGCACCACCCTGTATATATATATATATACATATATATATATATATATATATATATATATATATATATATATATATATATATATATATATATATATATATATATATATATATATATATATATATATATATATATATAAATGCTAGAAACTAGCGCGGATCGATACATAAAAAAAGAGAGGAGAATTATTGTGGGCATGTCCGCTAGCAATGAACAGTAAAATGAAAAGTTAGAATGGTAACCCGTACGACACGTGTTTCTGCTCATTGGCTTCATCAGGCCCACGTATGTGACTGTGCCTCTCAACATAAGTCGAGATGCACAACGTCACATACGCAGTTACGGGTGTAACCTTAAGAAAAGTGAAAAAAAATATATTTAACGAGGACCACAAACAGGAGCCAGTGCGCCAATTTGTGGCTTCAGCCAAAAGACCCCTTTTTTGGGGGCAACAATTAGCGTCGCCGACGGAGGCAACTATAGCCAACTGTCGTGGTATCCTATAAGCCCAAGAGAAGAAAAACAAATGCTAGAAACTAGCGCGGATCGATACATAAAAAAAGAGAGGAGAATTATTGTGGGCATGTCCGCTAGCAATGAACAGTAAAATGAAAAGTTAGAATGGTAACCCGTACGACACGTGTTTCTGCTCATTGGCTTCATCAGGCCCACGTATGTGACTGTGCCTCTCAACATAAGTCGAGATGCACAACGTCACATACGCAGTTACGGGTGTAACCTTAAGAAAAGTGAAAAAAAATATATTTAACGAGGACCACAAACAGGAGCCAGTGCGCCAATTTGTGGCTTCAGCCAAAAGACCCCTTTTTTGGGGGCAACAATTAGCGTCGCCGACGGAGGCAACTATAGCCAACTGTCGTGGTATCCTATAAGCCCAAGAGAAGAAAAACAAATGCTAGAAACTAGCGCGGATCGATACATAAAAAAAGAGAGGAGAATTATTGTGGGCATGTCCGCTAGCAATGAACAGTAAAATGAAAAGTTAGAATGGTAACCCGTACGACACGTGTTTCTGCTCATTGGCTTCATCAGGCCCACGTATGTGACTGTGCCTCTCAACATAAGTCGAGATGCACAACGTCACATACGCAGTTACGGGTGTAACCTTAAGAAAAGTGAAAAAAAATATATTTAACGAGGACCACAAACAGGAGCCAGTGCGCCAATTTGTGGCTTCAGCCAAAAGACCCCTTTTTTGGGGGCAACAATTAGCGTCGCCGACGGAGGCAACTATAGCCAACTGTCGTGGTATCCTATAAGC
>OZ020194.1:38668494-38826337 GCA_963971165.1 Philopedon plagiatum
TGAAAACTCGAATAGAAATTTTTTTTATTTTGCATATGAATCGGCTGCATGCTGACTCTAAACCGGCTACACTTCCCGTGAGATATATACAGGGTGAGCACCTTACAAAATTTAATTGCTATTTTTTTGTTGCTGTACATCAAAAAGGATTATTTTACAAAAATTATATTTTGTATGCTATAGCTAAGGCTTTTGCCGCTAATGTAAATAGAGGTACTTTTAATTTCCCATATATAGGACGAACAAATTCAAAAATTAGATATTGTCTATTAATTGAAGTACTTACTATTTATCTTCGACACTATTTATATAAACTGGTCAACAAAAAAATCAGCAAAAGCGATTTTTACCCGACTTTTCAAAGTGCTATAATTTTTTAAAAACTTAACTCTTTTGAGAGCGGTTTTCGGATATTGATAGCTCGTCTTTCCCAAATTAAGCATCAAGAAGTGATTTTGCAATGGAAATGACATTTTCATGCTATACAGGGTAATTAATAAGGTAATGTAAAGCTACTAAAAGTTTAGGTGTGTGCCATATTGCCAATAATTTTTTTTGGTCGTTCCGACATAGCACGTTAGTAAGCTGGTATCAATATCTCCAGACGTATTCGCCGGAATTTCGATTAATTGTCTCTGGCGAAAAATACAGGAGAAAACAAAAAAAGCATACACATTTTGGTAGCGTCATTTTTAAAACGCTGTAGCTGGAAAATGGATTAATAGACTTTGTCGGGCTTTTTGGGAATTGAAAGCCCTTTTTGTGTAGAGTTTTACCTAATAAACTGTTTTTTGTTCAATGTCAAAATGTTTGCGTTGTATAGGGGTGAACTAAAAAATAAATGAAGTGTTGTTAAAAATAAGTTTTCTTTTAATTTGTGCAAACTGCGCAGTAAGCGTTTTTTTTCTTCCAGAACTACGGCGTTTTGCTCAAATTTCGATTAGTTATACAGCGTGTCCAGAAACCATCTAAACAAATGCGAAACGTTTTTTATTTTTGACTTTACAAAAAAGGTAATCCCTCATAAAAAGTTCTACATGGTGAGAAAATAGAATAGCCATTCGAAAATTTGATCTAAGACATACAGGGTGACTCAAAAATGTAAAAGTCCTAATCCATGTGAAGCTGAAAAGACACAAAATCGTTATTTAAGGGTAAACTGCCACTGCAAATGTACTAGTGTTAACTTTTTATGTTAGTGAATTAGGTTTGGAATATACAGGAGGTCCCAAAAATAAAAAAAAATTTTATTATCAACTTTACAAAAAAGTACCTATACAGTTTATCTTTAAATAAAGATTTGGTGTCTCTTTAACTTTACGTAAATTGAGTCTTTCAGCTTTTTAAGCCACTCTGTATTGTCCTATATCATGTTTTTGAATAATTATGCTCTGTTTTCACAATGTTGACTTTGTATGAAGATACCTTTTTTGTAAAGTCAATAATTAAAAATTTATTTTATTTTTGGGACCTCTTGTATGTTCCAAACGTAATTTACTAACATAAAAGTTACCTCTACTATATTTACAGTGGCAGTTTACCTTTAAATAAGGATTTGTGTCTTTTTAGCTTCACGTGGATTAGGACTTTTACATTTTTGAGCCACCCTGTATGTCTTAAATCAAATTTTTGAATCGCAATGTGATTTTCTCGCGATGCAGAACTTTTTATAAAGAATAACTTTTTTTCTGTAAAGGCAAAAACAAAATGTTTCCGATTTGTTAAGATGGTTTCTGTATAACTAACCGGGAGGTGGACAAAACGCCCTCATTTTGGAAGAAAACAAACACATACTGCTCAATTTTCACAAATTAAAAAAAATCATTTTTTACAATGGTTTTCATTTACTTTTTAGTTCGCCCCTATACAACGCAAACATTTTGACCTTGAAAAAAAAATGTCTTTTAGATAAAACACCACACGAAAGGGCTTTCAATACCTAAAAGCCCGACAAAGTCTATCAATCCGTTTTCCAGCTACAGCGTTTTAAAAATGACACTACCAAAATTTGTATGCTTTTTTTGTTTTCTCCTGTATTTTTCGCCAGAGACCATTAATTGAAATTCCGGCGAATACGTCTGGAGATATTGATACCAGCTTACTAACGTGCTATGTCGGAATGACCAAAAAAAATTATTGGCAATATGGCACACACCTAAACTTTTAGTAGTTTTACATTACCTTATTAATTACCCTGTATAGCATGAAAATGTCACTTCCATTGCAAAATCACTTCTTGATGCTTAATCTGGGCAAGACGAGCTATCAATATCCGAAAACCGCTCTCAAAAAAGTTAAGTTTTTAAAAAGTTATAGCAGTTCGAAAAGTCGAGTTAAAATCGCTTTTGCCGATTTTTTTGTTGACCAGTTTATTACATATTTTACGTCAGCTGGTTTTTATTTTTTATGAAATTGGTTGCACTGTCCTACAGGGTGCGCAGTTTCAAATAGCATTTTCTTATGGCTGTTTAATGAAAAAGGTATTTGGATGAACCCAAAGCTTCCAGTTACAACTTAGATTTTTATATACAATACGGGGTAAACAATTAAAAACAAAATTGTATGTTTAATTTTGCAGCAACTCTGGAACACAATCAAAATAAATAATATTTTATACACAGTTGAAGATTTCACGTAGAAAATAAACTTTAAAATTTTTATACGGGGTGTGAAATTAAAAAAAATGTTTATTTTTCCTACGAATGTGATTGATCTTAATGTAATTTTTAATAATTAGCTGTTTCATTTTCAAAAGAAGTCGCACATTTGATCTGATATACGGAATAAACAAATATTGTTTATTTACGCTTCTGGCTAGAGGAAAGTAGGGTACTATACCTATTAGAGGAAGTAAGTATTGTATTAGCGAAAAAATCACTTTTTGAGTTTTTTTCAGATCTTCCGGTTTTGGAGTATCTAGACCACGTGGTCTGTTGTTTCAGAAACTTTAAAACTACTTAATCAAAAAGAAAAAGATATATTTTATCATAAAATTATTTTGTGTTGGTATAAATAAAGTTACTTGTAATGCTTTAGCTACATGATGGGCAACCTTAAAAATTAAATTTTGTTGGTTTTGTTCTAATTAAGGACTATACAAATATTACTCATACAGGGTGTGAAATTTTAACTAGAATTTAGTTATTTTTTCCTTTTAATCGGGAATGTAAGTGAAAATGTATTTGTATGTACCTATAAAGCCTTTAGTTATAGTTTTTAGATTTTTCATACAATACAGGTTACTTGACCTCATTTCGCAGGGCAAGTTCCGAGCAAACACTTTTGCAGATTTCTTACACAACTCTGGTTGCTTATATTCCACAATCAAGGATTCTTCAACGTTATTACACAAGAAAACGGAGCAACCGTATACCGTATCTATGTAACTAGAGTTTCACCAGTTGAACTACTTAATATAAGTATCAACAGTAGTCAATTTTGGATTATATATTTGATTATTTATCAAAAGTGATTAAAACTTGAATCTCGGCAGTTTTTTAGAACATTAAACTACGTAGGAACAAAGGCACCGTTTTGTTTTCTCCAGTTCGGAAATGCGAGGCGGCGAAAAGTATGCTAAGTTTTTTCGAAAAAAGGCTCATAGTGAAGGTTGGGGGCACTACAGTAATTACCCTCAGACTTGAAAAAAAAAATAAACGTACTAAATCTAAAGATAGGTCGGTCCTCGAAACATACATGTATGTATTGTTGCGGTCCCGGAACTCGACGTTAAATATCAGTATAATTTGTTCCTCGCTAGAATTGCTTTTAATTACTATATTATTATGCATACGCAATTTGCACTAAAAAGATCTGCAAAAATTTTCCCCGGAACTTACCTCGCGAAATTAAGTTAATTAAAAAAAAACAATTATTAAAAATACACATCATTTTTTGGACAGTAACACCAGAGACTATAAAGAATGTATATGTATGTATGTATTATTTAGTCTATGGTACTACCTATCTTGTTTTTCTCTGGTAATACGTAAGATACATCTCACATATTATTTAAAGAGCTCCGCCACAAATATCTCAGCGCGTATTAAATCTGACAAAAAAGTGTACCTCCGTTTGTATCTTTGATTCTCATGTTATCATTTTGCACGAAAGTTTTGACAGGCACGTGATCTATCGTATTGTTCACAACAATTATTCACATGCCTGTCAAAAATTAAGAGCAAATTAAGAACTTTGCATTAAATATGTTGAGTTCTTGTCTATATTTACCATACCTAACCGGAATCATTTATGATGTAAATGGAGATATTTGATGTTTTCGTAGAGTTCGTTTTTTTCTTATATTGTAATTTATGTCTAATTCTTTTTATTAAAGTGTAAATTTTTTAAAAACGGCTGTATACGTATTATATTGTACCAATATGCAGAAATACTTCAGCGAATGTCCCGAACAAACTCTGCTTTAATGTGCCAATTGCTAAAAACAGTCAAAGGCAAAAGAAAGTAATGCAAAGTTAATTGAAAATTTTACATAAATATCACTAAATAGTATGCCAAATTGAAGTACGCATATTTTGCTATACATTTATTTTTATGGTATAATAAATCCTAACGAAAGTTTGAACACAAATAAATGTTAAGGCTATGATCTACCACTGTCAAAGTATAGCGTAAGATAAATAAAGAAAACAAATTATTCGAAGCTTAGATTAGCATATTACGTTAATATTGTTTAAACACATACCTTTAAGCTTTTACTCATTTATTCTTTGAATGAAAAAAAGTATTAACATTCTAAAGTTGTAATTAACGAGTTGTAAACATAGGTTACTTCAGGAGCGTCTCTACACTAGTCGAAAATAAAATTAGGATCCGATTTGAAAATAAAATGCAAATATTTTTTTACTTACATTTGGTGATTTGAAAATGAAAAATATGAAAAGCCTTCGGTTAAAGTAATAGAAAAATATTTGACTCACCCAGTGTATGGATACCACAATATGCCATGTGGTTAGGTTTACTTTTTTTTAAGTCTGAGGTTGCTTAGTGTAGTGCCCCCAACCTTCACTATGAAGCCTTTTCGCGATACGAGTGATCCAAGGGCGGATTTAGCTTTCTGTCGAGGGGGCGGGTGTAATTTTTTATTTCTGACAGCCCACGAAGACCGACGTCTAAGTACCATCAAAGGAAATAATAGATGCTTAGCTATTATTTTCTTTGGTACCATGTACCGTGCGTAGGTGTACTGGGGAAGTCCGACTCACACGTCCAGAGCTGGAAACATCTATTCTGGGATGAGTACGATTTTTGAATCACGCAGTATTAAAATTATTAAGCAGTAAATAAATTTTTTACAGTAACTAGGTCTGTTTTTTATCAAGCGTATTTTCATTACATCATGAAGTAATAGATATTATACAGGGTGTCAAAAAAGTCTGGAATAGGTATTGCAAATATTTCAAAAACTACTGAATATATATTTTTGAGAATTGGCACGTATATATAGTTAAAAACGGCACACCTTGGCAGAATAAAACCGCTTCTGTCACTCTACAAGATTAGTAAGAAAGAATACTAATTTTTTTATTTTAAATGTATATTTTTGAAGATTGAAATAGTTCCTTAAAAAACAAATTCAATGATATAGGGTTCAATTAATTTATTTGTTAAAATGACATATGAACACTAATTTTAAATAAATGAACAAGAACACAATGAAAATACCTAAAAATTGAACAAAAACTACTTTATGAGATGTTCAAAATATCTGCCACTGTTAGCTAGGCAATAGCTAGGGCTGTTCGATATTGTCAAAAATAAAGGTACTTTACTCTTGAGAAAAATTCCCATTTTTTGACAATTCTCGTATACGACTGCAAAGAATTGATGTCTGATTATTTTATTTTAGGTTTTAGACCATGCAGAACTTGTTATGAAGAATAACTTTTTTCGTAACATGAATAATAAAAAAGGTTACCATATGATTCCAACTTAAGTAGACACACTGTATTATATATATATATATATATATATATATATATATATATATATATATATATATATATATATATATATATATATATATATATACAGGGTGTCTAAAATAGGTGATACTTAAGAATACTTCATACCCTTTACAACTGTGTATCACTTTATTATGTTTTTCGACGTTTTGATGAAGAATAGTATCATCAGGATATTCTACCAGTACGGACCTGGCATTTTTCAAGTTAATGCGTCATTTCACAAGTTAATGCGTCATTTCACGGCCTATTATGAAGACAATTAGGTCAGAATCAGTAACTATGGATTAAATTGTTTTAACTGGTAAATTTTAATTATAATCATGATTACTAACCAGGACCCTCAAGTTTGTAAAATTGGTCCAACGCCTGGAAAAAGCATAAGCTTAATTTTAATTATAACAAATCCTAATAATTAATTCTTAGAGGCGTGATTGGCTTCGTGTGGTCAGTCCTATCGCGTCCATCAACCTGTTCGTCCGCCCGTCCATATGTTATAATTCAACGCAACGTCAAAAAATAAAGCAGAAAACGGATTTTAGATTCGAATTCCTTATAATCCGAACCCAGTAAATAGGACAATGGTTTTATGCTAGAATATAGTTAAAGGTCCTTAATTTGAGATAATATGGTTTGTTTTCAAAGTCAGTAAATAGTAATTCAACTGTACCAGCCGAATGAGTTACAGCAGAAATGAAACCATTAGGTAAAATAGGATTATTTATTATTATCTTTTGAACTGAAAGGTGATTTTTTAATACGAAAATATTAAAAACGTAAATAATGAAGACGTATCATCAAGGGTACCTTTTACAATATGTAGTAAACTTAACCACTAGTTACGTGCTGTTAATAAAGGCCGCTAATTATATCTGATCTGAGTCTGTTAAACTTTTGCTTTCAATAACTCATTGGCTTAAGTGCAATTTGACAAACTTTAATGACCAAACGGTTCTGGTTAGTAATCATGAACATAGTTTAAAACTAATCAGTTGAATAATTTAAACCACAGCGATAGGTTGTGAAATTGTGCCTTAACATGGAAAATTCCAGGTCCGTATCGATAGAAAATCCTGATGATATTATTCCTGATCAAAACGTCGAAAACCATAATCAAGTGATACATAGCTGTAAAGGGTATGAAGTATTCTTTCAAAAAATGCAGTAAAAAATCCAGGTCCGTATTTGAAAAAAAACAAGTTAGTATCAGTAACTCAGTAAAAACAAATGGTATAAACAAAACAATAACGTTACTTTAGGGAAGGTAAAAAATCGTGTGATTTTTGTAAAAACAACTTTTTTCTAACTATAATAGTTTTCGAGATATTTCAGAATTAAATTTTTGACTATTTTTAAAAAATCCCCTGTAGATAAGAAACTATAGAGAATTTTGCAACTCCGTAAACGGAATATGAATAGGGACTAGAAATTGCACATTTTCTCTAATTTAACCGACCTCGTATCTTTTACCATTTCGGAGATAGCAATAGTGGTATCACCTATTTTAGACACCCTGTATATATATATATATATATATATATATATATATATATATATATATATATATATATATATATATATATATATATATATATATATATCTGACGGTAAAAATGGCAGCCGTCCAAAAATAATACAAGTTAGCGTCCACCCTATATACACAAATATACTCCCTGTATATTATTATGGTTTCGTGCAAAGGTCTGGTTAGCTTCCGTACAATAGACGGTAAGGTTGGCATCCATCTGTATACTCTACATGATTATTCATAATTTGGCATACTTTGGCTTCTGTATATACCGATTTTTGGTAAAAGGGGATCCTTACAGTGTTGTCAGACTGTAAAAAGCAAAGCACAGCATTTATTTTAGATTAATGTAACTTCGTTATATCTGAAGACCGACAGAACTGGCTATTATTAATGAAATTTGGTATACAGGTACGAGTAATATAGAAGATCAAAAAATAAATGACATAGATTTTTAACTACTAATATTTGTTATTCAAGAAGAAGATATTGCCCTTGAATCTTCGCAATAAATCACATTTCTAGTTATATTTCACAAATAAGAGTTGTAAACATAGGTGAGTCCAGGGGCCATGGGCGCCCGCAGGGGAGGGCCAGGGGACCGTGGCCGCCCCTGAGATTGTGGGATTGTCAGACTTCGTACTTTTTGTTGGACGAATTACCAGATATCTATTATTTTTATAATAAATATCTCTTTTTATGATAAATGTTGTCTAATTTTCTAATGTTTGAACACCTTTATAAAGCCACGTACAAAAAAATCAATTAGAATTAGCAATATTATTTAAACCCAGTCTTAACTCTATGCAGCTGGCAGCCAAATTACTATGAATTTTCTGCAGGCTGCATGTTTATTTTATGAAGAAGTTTTTAACATGTTTTTTAGTGTTCCGTGCTAAAATTAGCAAAATAAAATCACTTAGGTGTCCGTCTGTCACAGGTGATTTTCTCTGAAACTATTCGCCGTAAAAATTTGAAATTTAGCACAGAGATAGAGTGTGGTGGCCCAATCATAGATGGGAAGTATAAAAGGTTGAATTTTGATTCTAGGGGAGATTGGGAAATGAACAAAAAATTTCAAGGGCATCGCGTGGTATGTCAAATGAAAGCTTATTGAAGCACGAATTCAACAATATATATGATGTCTTTTTTATGCATTTTTTTAACAATTTTCGGGAGAAACGCTTAAAAATTGCTGTCCCCCAACCTCATGACCAAAAGAATCGTTCAGAAAAATCTGAAAAAAATCATGAACATGAAGAATCAGGTGTAGATTGAGCTAAAATTATCAGGTTTGAAAAATTCTAGCGCGAACAATTGTTATAAACAATTAAATTGTTTATTTTCTTATAACAGCTGAACCATTGGTTCTAGAGAAAAAGTTTTTCGACAAAAAATATTTCTCACGATGTAAGGGACAACTTTTGTTGTTACATGTTGTTTAAAATTTTTAATTTGGCTCACTCAACGCGCTCTCCCACTTAGCTCCGTGCATTCGCGATGTGATACGTCGTTGGTGCCGTCGACAGCGGGTAGCGCGGCAGATGGGCGGAGATCGGGCGGCCAAGATTTGCTCAGGTTAAGTGGGGGCTGATGGCACGGAATACTAATTGAAGACACCGGTGCAAAAAGGAGGTAGCTCCATTTTTATAAAATTTTCAGGAGACAGAAAAAACTTATTTTCTTAAAAAGACAAATTCTAAAGTACTTTTTGTAAACGCTATTTTACAGTTTGATGGAAGATGCATAATGTCTTAAAGTTTTACGTTTTCTAAATATTTTGGTTTAAGCATAATTTAAAAAAATATATCAAGGAGCTGCCTCCTTTTTGCACCGGACAGCGATATAAAATCTGTCAGCGCCTAAAACTAACTACATACAACCCAGGCGCGGCCCGTCCATAAGGTCATTTGGTCAATGACCCACCTAAAATTTTCAGTGATCTACCTAATAATTTATTTTTTAATTTTTTAAAACCAAAAAAAGTATCTTTTGTTTCAAAGTTCCATGCAAAAACTCCCCAAGACAGAATCAAACCAAGCCGTCGTCAAAGGATATCCAATAAGCTTGCTCCGGGTTGGGTCATATTTTAAATTGATCTTCTAGGTTTATATGGACGATATAAATTCATTAAAAGTAAGAGAGAAACAGACATACGCGCTTCATTAAGTTAAAAAGAGACACAATTGGTCGACGACCCACCAATAATATCGCTTTCGGGGCGCGCGTGGTTGTCAACGCCACCGCGCTAGGTGTCGGGTTGTCGCAAATTCTGACTCACTAATTTAAGTCTGACCAATTTATTATTAGAACAATATTCGCAATTCGCGATACATTTATACATTTAATATAAGCTTATCTAATTTTATGTTAAGATATTTAGGTATTTACTACTACTAATAATAATAGAATAATTGTATTGTGTCTATAAGACATTAAAACCTACAGTAATAACAGCAACGTGGCAACACAGCATTCGACGCTTTGTCAGAAATGACAAGTGAAGTGAGTGATGGAGCAAACGTCAAGATTTTGTTTTTATTTATCGGTTTTATGTTCAAATATTTTGACTTTCAAGTTGGATATTATTGGTTATTTGCGTTATTTTTGTGCATTACTAGTACCTACTTGGGTACTTATTTTAACAATGGCTTTAACAGTGCAAGAAATACTGCAGTGTAAAATAATAATAATAGTTCATTACCATTTGAAAAACGTTTAGAAATTAAAGGAAAAGGACGCCCAATACCTCTTTTGGATGTAAAATCGAAGACCACTAAAGACAGAGGAGAAGACATTAGCAGGTATTTTAAGCCAAGTATGTACCATATTTCTGACTTTTACTGGTTGCAATTTTTTCACTCTGTTTTGCCTCATTTGATATCTTTTTTGTCTATTGCAAAAATCTGGAATTGATGCAATTTTGATTGGTAAATATATTGCAGATTTTAATTCAAACATTCAAAAAATTAGAGAGAGTGTTATCTCTACAGACGCAAATATTAACATCGAGGCAAGTACATCTAAAAAAAGTCCGAAAGAGTCCAAAAGAACAATTTCTTTAGAAATATGGGATATAATTTTATTAATTTTGTCTGAAATCCGCTGTCGTTTTAATTTTACAGAACATTTAATTGTCACACGTTTGTTTAATACAAATAATTTTGCTGATTTATTTGTATTAAAATACAAATAACTTTTGTATTTTTTAAACAGTTTAAAATGTTAAATATTTTTAACATTTTAAAACATGTTTAAAATAATTATGACATGATAAACGTTTCCAAGCTTAAATCAGAATTGCTTGTTTTATTTAGTCGTGAAGATTTTTATAATAGTGCAGGTGCTGTTGCCATTTTATAGCTCTTGTTAGAAATGAATTTTGGTGAAACGTTTTCAGAAAGTGTAAAATTATTAGAGATTTTATGTACTATTCCAATGACGACAGTGGAAAGTGAGAGGTGCTTTTCGACTCTAAAAAGGATTAAGACTTTCTTAAGAAATACAATGGCGGAGTCGAGGTTAAGAGCTATGTTGAGCATTGAGAAACCTTTTATTAGAAGAATTTATAATTTTAATGAGCTAGTGAGTGAACATTTCTCCCAACAGAAGGATAGAAGGATCGATTTGATATACAAACACATTTAACTACATAAAAAGGTGAGTAAATTATAAAAAAAAACTAATATTAAAAAGGCTTGCACTAGTTTCCCACAAAATTTGACCCACCTGTAAAAAAACTCACGGGCCGCGCCTGATACAACCAGCGGATACGTATTTAGTGCCCGTTTACATGAAGATATGTATTTGTGGCGCTTTAGTGCTAAAGGACCGGGAGTAAAGATGTAAATCAGGATTCGGTAAAGTCAGATTCATTCTAGGTTGTTGAATAGTAAATTCATCTTTAAAAATGGCACTGGAGCTACTGCATGCAACTTTTTGTATGTGTATTCCATTACACGGTAAGAAGGGACAGCAAACTTTCGTTTTTTTTTGGATGAAAATAGTTTTCTTAAAAAGTCCACAAAATGGTCACTTAAAAGTTTATCTTGAATAAACGGAACTCCTTCAAAGTTGCGACACGTATTTTTTTCCAGGGGTACCCATTTTTCTGGTAACACTATTCTTTCTCGTTTTTCTTCTTTCCAGTTTTTCTTTCTTCTTTCACACAGTTATTCTCGATTTTAACCACAACATAAGAATTTCCTTCAGCTTCCGTTTTTTTCGCCACATTTTTTTTCCACGACCTTTCATCTCTAACTCATTTTTTGCTAACTTTTTTACTTTTATTCTTTCATCACTGTCAGTCATTCTCGGTTAGGGTAGAATTCTCAGCACTTTTGTCTTCTGACAGCCCACGAAGACCGACGCCTAAGTACCATGTACAGGGGTGTACTGGGGAAGCCCGACTCACGAATTAAACAGAGAAAATCGCCCACCACTAGGTCGGGACAAAAATCAGGATCGTTGTCCGAATCATCAAACTGTTCACATGACCTACTGCGAGACATTTTACTGATTTATAAAAAGAAAGAGGAGAATGATTGGAATTTACTTTTGCTCAACTGATGGTAAAAAACGGTCCACAACTGATAGTAAAGAATGCTCAAAATATGCCAACAGCCTAGCACAATAATGACGGCACTACTTCTTTATTGTTTGCAAATCCAACATGTGTTAATACTACAAGTGCCGCATCGAAGCGGCAGAAATATGATCTAAATCGGTGCAAAAATGAGGTAGCTCCGGAGCTGCCTCCTTTTTGCACCGAATTAAAGTAGGAGGTATAGGAATATTCCATATAACCCTGGTACAAATGAAAGAATCTACCTCGCTGTTGCACCAAACGATGGAGAATCCTTTTGTTACTGTGTTACGCTGTAAAACTAAAAATCATAAAAAAATGGAGCTACCTCGTTTTTGCACCGGTGTCTTCAATTGTGCAAGTATAGCTTGCACTTGACCGAATTTTGTCTGTTTTTAATTATTAGTGTATTTGTATAAATCACTACAAATAAAATCTTTAAACATATATAGGTATTATTTTTTTTATTTTGCCCTCCCCCTGAGAAAAAAGTCTGCGGGCGCCCATGCCAGGGGTGTCTCTACACTATTTGTAAATAAAATTTGGATCCGATTTGAAACTAAAATACAAATATTTATTTACCTACATTGTGTAATTTGAAAATGCGAAAGACAGGTTATAGTAATATAATATACAGGGTGTCTAAGAGGGCGCTACCGAGTTGGGCACAGCCGATGGTAATTCGAAAAGCCTACCTAACAGTTGGGCATGAAAAGAAATTGGCAGGGATTAGTGTAATCTCATTAAAGGCTGAACCTGACAGGCAGGTAATTTCTTAGAATATTTACTAATGGGCATGATTATAAAATGTATATGGAGAAGAGGTTACACAATAATTTACTTCAGTTGTTTAGTTTACCAGTTTGAAGATGGAAGTTAAAACTATGCTTAGTGAAAAAGGAAAAAATCTGTTGATTATAGATCAATTTAAATTTTGTGTTGCTAAAGAACTAAAAAATAATAGCATTCATTGGAGGTGCGTAAACAAAAAATAAAAGTGCTTAGCTAAGGTGTACACCCCCATTGCAGACTTTAACACCATACTAAAGGCCGATTTGGTTCATAATCATGAGCCAGAAGAAAACATTTGCAGACAAAAATTAAGTAACTCTATCAAGAGAAAGGCTGCAAAAAATCTCTACGAACGGCCATCAAAACTTATTCATCAAGAACTTCGTGATAATGTAGCAGAAAGCATTACAACAAATGACTTAAACTTAATCCGAAAGAATATTTATGAGTGCAGAAAAAGCCAAGTACCCACTTTGCCAAAGAACCGGAATGAAGTTTTTTCATCTCTCGCAGCGTTGCAACCCAAAACTTCCAAGGACGAATCATTCTTATCGGTAAATAATGCAGAACTTGAAATTATAATTTTTTCGTGTTATAAAATAAAAATCTACTCTCTGTGCTGTGGAAACTGTATTTATGGATGGTAGAATAAGTTTTGTTAGAAGTGTTTCCTATAAATATGCGCCTAGTCTCTAAAAAAATGATTATTTAGAATTATATGTATATCATTACATTATTATTTAGAATTATTTACTATTACTTACATTATTATTTAGAATTACATATTATTACCTTCATTAAAGTATTAACGTGATGGATTCTTACTAGGTACCTTTTTTAAAAATTAATAAAATTATTAAATCAGCAATATAGTGAATTTTTCTTTCCAGTAATTATTGAATATATTACAAATACGTCGTTTTGAAAAAATATTTCTAATAAACTTATTATTATAATGCACCATCGAGCACAGGTAGCTCCGTGCCCAACTAGTATGTAGGATTATAGGAACCCTCACTTGAGAAACAGATTACACAGGTAAACGTGCCCAACTGTTGAACTCCGCAGCTCTGCATGGGTAGGTACTACCATCCAAATTGAACATATTTAACAACGACTTATTACCGGAATTCATTTTTTCAATCTAACTCACTGTACTAAACTGACAAATGTATTTACTCGATGAACTGCTCTAGCGAACTATGAAATGCTCTGCCTAACAAACCAAATTTAGACTTATCACCCCCACCATAAACTCCTCCACCCTATCTGAAGGTTGATGCTTTGGAGGCCAAACAAGTTTATTCAACTTACAAGGTTGCGTTCTACGACTAAACAACATTCAACATTCAAGGACATATTTTCAAGGTAACAGTGTGTCCTTACTTTTGTTACTTTCTCTCAAGGTTATCTGATCAAGACAACCCATATTTACAGACCTCTCTCTCCTTCGATGACTGTTATCAGTAAAGGGCGGAATATATGCAAAATGCATATAAATGCATATTTTGCATATATTTGTCATTTTTATGACAAACTGCATATTACGGTAAAAAACGCGTTTTTAGGCATATTTTTATATTTTTCCGTGTTATTTTATGCAAAGATTAATAGCACATGCGGTCGATCCTTTGGCCAAAGGATATTTTAGGTCACAAGTTCAGGTAGTTTACCCAGATGGTGAACAATCTGGTATTTATATTTTTATTGTAGGTCAGGTATAGGGGTTTCAGGAATTCCCAACTATTATTAAGCCGACATGATACTTGAACCAATTATTATATTTATCCCTAATGAAACTAAATGGGCCCTAATATTGGTTAGTTTAGTTGTTCAGTAAATGTTGGTCTGTCAGTGTGTAAATGTTATTTCAAAATGTCTAAAATGCTGAAAATTTCTTTGTGGATTAAAAATTTTCCGGAGTTTGAGTTTAGTGGAGATAAAGTATTTTGCAAAGCTTGTGCAAAAATTATCGTTTGTGAAAAGAAGTTTCAAATTAATCAACACTTGAAAAGAGCAATGCATATAGCAAAGTCAGAAAAAATGAAAACTCGGCCTATTCAGCAATGTGTGAAAACCGCATTTCAAAATGTTGAGGACAAATCAAAATCTGAAAGGGTTGTGTTTCATCAAGACTTATGCAAAGCTTTAGTCGCAGCGAACATACCTTTGAAAAAACTTGAAAATACACAATTCAGAGAATTTTTGCAAAAATATTGTAACCAGAACATCCCAGACGAATCTACGCTTAGAAAAAAGAATGTTAGTGCAGTATACGAGACCGTAATAGAAGAAATTAAGGTTTCACTTGGCGATGAATATTTTTATATAATTGTTGATGAAAGCACAGATGCTTGTGGTCGATATATTGCACATCTAATGATCGGAGCACTTCAAGAAGATGAGCCAAGTAGACCCTATTTAATATCTTCCAAACAATTAGACAAAACAAATAATGTGACCGTAATCCGATTTATTCAACAGTCTCTCTCAAGTTTTTTCTTCCCAAACGCGGTCGCACTAGAAAAATTTTTAGTATTTTTGTCTGATGCAGCACCGTATATGGTTAAAGTAGGCCAAAACTTGAAATTATTTTACCCGCATATGACACACTTAACATGCGTTTTACACGGAATAAACAGAGTAGCAGAGACTATTAGAAATGGATATCCTTTAGTGAACAAGTTAATTTCAAATGTGAAAAAAGTGTTTTTGAAGGCACCTTTAAGAGTGCAGTTGTATAAGGACAGATTGCCAGGAGTTAGTTTGCCTCCAGAACCTGTAATTACTCGGTGGGGAACATGGATTAAGGCGGCAATATTCTATGCAGAACATTTCGAAGCTATTAAAGAAATAGTTTTAAGTTTAGAGGACAATAATTCTCAGTGTGTAGTTGAAAGCCAAACCATGTTTAAAAATGTAAGTGTAGCTAAAGATCTGGTTTTTATTAAAGTCAATTTTGGATTTATACCAAATTTAATAACTTCCTTAGAAAATAGAAATTTAACTTTAAGAGAATCTATAAATATTGTTGATACTTTTTGCGAGAAATGTAAGGAGGTTCCCGGAAATGTAGGGAGCATAGTTAAAAAAAATTGAATGCCGTTGTAGAAAAGAATGAGGGCTTCAAATATTTACAAGCAGTGAAGAGCATTGATAGTAACCCATCAAACGAAGTTATGCCTTGGCCTTATACTTTAATACCTAAATTACAGTACTGCCCAATTACATCAGTAGATGTTGAAAGAAGTTTTTCTTTATATAAGCATATTTTTACAGACAGAAGGCAAAAATTTTTATTGGAAAATCTTGAGAAATATTTAGTTATTAATGCATTTTATACCATAAGTTAAAATGTTTTTTTAGCATAGTTTTATTTTACCATATTTTATAGCGTTTTTTCATTTTTCTCAAAATAAAAAGTTTTTTAAAAATCCTTGTGTGTTTCTTTCACCATTTGACATATAAAAATTACGGCATATTTTTGCATATCTGACACAAAATTATGCATATTTCAAAAGAAAACGATGCATATATATGCGCATATTTTCATTGAATTTGAGTGCATATATTCCGCCCTTTAGTTATCAGGTACTATAATGTTGCTTGCAGGTCACGATACTAGTCTCTCGGTCGATACTTTTGAAGGAGCACAAATAATCATTTCTGCCATATGCTATAATTGAAAAAGACGAGAATAAATTTGGACTGACCACATCCAATCTTACGGTTATATTCAATTGTTGAGAGTCAAGATTGTTAAGTGGCATTTCTGTGGAACGCTGATGTGTCAACAAGAGTCGATTAACAGATCTAATATGTTGAGAAGACAATGGATGCTACGAGAAATTTACTAGCAAGGCATTAATGGAGTTCTATTTCTGTAACTTTATTACTATATTATTACATAAAGCAACATAGTATTGAAACAAACTTATATGTATTTTACTGTTCTGTGTTATAAAATTTGAACTACTTATTACTATAGTTGGAAATAAAACTACATGACATCGCAGCTAATATTTTTTATTTTTCTAAAACATGAACTTTCCAACATTGTTGTGATTATAACCATTATTTTCAGGTAAAAAACTTTGTATAGCGTATACTACCATATTTAGGTTATCTTCAGGGTTTGTTTCGTAAAACTTTATGTCTGGGTGCCCCCAAGGTAGAGTTTTTGTTGTTGATGGTATAATATAACGTTTATCGTCGAGGTGGGATAAAGCAACTTTATTTATTATTTCGGTATAAACGTCTTGTTTATAACTTCGAAAGGTTTTCATTTTTCGAAACATCAGACCACCACGTTCTACGATATTCCGATAATCTTCCAGGTGAAGTTGATTTTCGATTACATGTTTTGTATACCTTTCGCTTTTTAAATTTCGCTACTGATCGAGTTTATGTAAATTAAAGATAAAGTAAATTAAAGGTAAAGGTAAATTAAGGTAAATTAAAGGTAAATTAAGGTAAATTAAGGTAAATTAAAGGTAAATTAAAGGTAAATTAAGGTAAATTAAAGGTAAGGTAAATTAAAGATAAAGTGCTTTCCTGTCCCAACGGCGGCAAATCTTTCTGGTCACTTGCTAAAAACATTAGTCAGAACTTCTGTAGAAGCACTTTTCCTCCCCTGACCTCTGACAACGAAGTTATCTCCACCTCTAAAGGGAAAGCAGAACTATTCGCCAAACAATTCGTTGCCAATTCCACCCTGATCCCTCCCCCCAATTTCGCTCTTCCAACCGCAAAGTCTGTACCCCACAAAATGCCCGATATAATACTTAAGTTCAAACAAGTACAAAAAATTCTTCTATCCCTTGACACCAAAAAGTCCTCTGGTCTGGATGGCATACCAGCAATTGTTCTAAAAAAATGCGCTCCAGAACTTGCACCCATCTTAACTCGTCTTTTCCAGATCTCTTATGACAGGGGTGTCTTCCCAGATGGCTGGAAGACTGCTCGTGTGCAGCCTATCCCGAAGAAAGGTTCCAAGTCCCTTCCATCCAATTATAGACCTATCTCTCTTCTCTCCGTTGTCAGCAAAGTTATGGAGAAAGTAATCAACTTGCAACTTCTAAAATATCTAGAAAAACACAAAATCATCCATGACAGACAGTACGGATTTCGGCATCAAAGATCCACAGCTGATCTTCTTAGCTTTGTCACACATAACTGGAACAAGTCTCTTGAATTTCATGGCGAATCTCAGATTGTTGCTCTCGATATTTCCAAGGCCTTTGACCAAGTATGGCATGCCGCACTCCTCAACAAACTACCTTCTTACGGTCTTCCTACCAAACTATGTACCTGGATCGGCAGCTTCCTCTCTAATCGGCGCATATCTGTTGTGGTTGACGGTCACTCATCTAACTTCCATCCTATCAATGCTGGTGTCCTCCAAGGTTCAGTCCTGGCACCAACCCTATTTGTTTTTCACATTAATGACCTGCTCTCTTCAACCACTAATCCCATCCACAGTTATGCTGACGATAGTACTCTTCACTCCAATATTCATTTTTCCAGACAAGTTTCGAATCAGGAGTTGGATAGTGGACGCAGATCTATGTACCTATCCCTTTCCCAAGATCTTCAATTAATCTTAGACTGGGGTGCCAAGAACCTTGTTTAGTTCAACGCCTCCAAAACCCAGTCATGCTCCCTCTCACGCAAAAAATCTGGCAACGCCCACCCCATCCACATGAATGGCCAAGCCCTACAAAACAACGAAACATTCGATCTCGTTGGCGTCGCTTTCGAACATGATCTCACCTGGCACAAACACATTACTTCAGTAGCCACATCGGCAGCTAAAAAGCTTGGTTTTCTCTTTCGAGAATACTTCTCCCCTTTCAACTTATACACTCTCTATGTTTCCCAAATAAGACCTAACCTAGAGTACTGCTCCCACATCTGGGGAGCGGCATCACCTTCGACACTTAAGATCCTTGATTCTATCCAAAAGAGAGCCATTCGACTTATCAATGACCCAGCCCTCACGAGAAAACTCCCTTCTCTCGCTCATCGCCGCGCTGTGGGGGATTTATCCCTGTTCTACCGCTACTTCCACGGATTTTGCTCTGAAGAACTAGCCGGCATTATTCCCCCCCTGAATGTCCCTAACAGAACAACCAGAGGCGCGTTACGTATGCATCCCTTTACTGTCCAGCTACAAAAGCCTAGAACAGACCACTTCTCTCGCTCATTCATACCTAGGGTCTCCAAATTATGGAACAAATTGCCTGCAGATGTCTTCCCTTCCCGTCCCAACCTCCAATCCTTCAAATCCCGTGTCAATAGACTACATTTCCCTTCTCTTCAGACACCCACGGTACGTTAGTACTTAGGCTTGAAGTCTACGTGGGATGTCTTAGATAAAAAAAAAATGTAATAAGCTTTGGCTCCGTTATCATAAAAACTTATTATTGGACCACCTGGATATTCATCCTTCATTCTACCTACTACTGACTGACTTTTCTTTATGTTAAAAATATTTCCTTCGCTAAAATTGGATGTATCGAATTTATTCGGATTTTCTGCAATTATGCGATAAAAGTTTTCGGTGTAAACTTTTAATATTAGCGAATCTGTGTCGGTATACAGTAAAGAGCATTTTTAGCAAATTTTGCTTTAATGAAAAAGTAGAAAACAACATAAATTACTGTTTTCGACATGTCCAGTATGGGAAATCCGATATAAATTTGTTTATTATACATTACCTTTAATTGATCCATATGAATGGCAACCAATTCTTTATTAAAAACCGTTGAGTGTCTTTACCAAACTTTGTTGTTGCCCTGTTGCGCAAATCTGTATTTAAGCCGATATATGTCTTTAACCACGGTGATTGATTAAATTTCAAAATTCTGAGTGTTTGCATTACCATTAGGCCGTTATTGATTGCTTGTTTTAATGTTCGGTAATGAACGATGTATTTCTTTTTATCGTTTAAATTTGGAATTAACTTTGATAATTTTGCTGATTCCGTAGGCGGTACAATATTTTCAACTAAAAAGGGAAAGTCGGAATGATCATCATATAGCGTATTGGGATAATGTACGTCAACTTCCAAAACGTATCTTTCTGGGCCGTTATCGTCCACATCCATTATATTTAAATTTAAAACTTCATGCTCTGATAACCATCTAAGGCCGCCGAATGGTAATGCCTGCGACATATTATGACCGTACAGATTTGTGACACCACGATAAGCAATAAAAGATGATGGTTCGTTAGGATAGTAGTTTGGTACATATATGTTGTTGGCAATGTGCTTCCTTTTCGAACACTGACTTATACCACCTCGAATACCTTTTTTGAAAACATGAGCTATGTCGATATCAATCAATTCCAACTCTACCTTAGAAATACGCAACATACAATCAAATGAAAAACTTGGAAGGGTGTAGTACTGTGCAGGATCCAATTTATACGTTTCTAAACAAGTATCGCGAAATTGTTTAAAAACATTGGTTAATAACAAAACTTCAGATTTCAAATATAAATCCGAATAGTCCCCCAAATTCTTACAATTAAATGCGCTCCACGCCTTTTTAGCTCTATCGTAATCTTCATCGCTAATGTGCTCCTCTGGCAAACTATCATAAAACTGATTTTTTGTGGATAGAGCTGGATGATTTTCTCCATTGAATCGACAAAACTATAGGGAAAAAACCTTTTCTGCGCATCAAATTAAACTACTCATTATCAGAAAAATATTTTAATGTTTCCCTAAGACTACCCACAGCTAATCCGTTGCCCAAATTTTCGAGTGAAGTCGATAGAAATTTAAAACTATCGATGAACCGCAATTTTAAATATTTATTCTTTATTGTCCCACTTTATTATCGACATAATCGTGAACGTAAACACTTTTCGTAAACAAAATGTACTTTGCCTTTCTTTGAACTAAAACATCGATATTGTCCTCGTGACGACACAATTCTTTAATAAACAAATGGCAATCATACCCACTCAAGTTATGAAATATGATTGGAATAGAATTGGGTAACTTATAATTTAAATTGCAAATCGAATGAGCAGCGTCAGATCTTTTTTCCCAGCTATGTGACAGTGGTCCCTCACTTTAGAATTATTATTTTCAAAAGGTCGTTCACATATACCAAATTTTGGGGAATTATTGAACTCCACTTTTTGGTAAATTGTTAAAGTTTCCATTGCTTTTATGTCTTTTAAGTATGTATTGTAAAGAGATCTTAAAACACTTTCAAGTCGAGAAACTAAAACCTGGGCTGCGTCGTTTTCCCGATAGAGCTCTAATTTAGAAACTGAATCGTCAAAGGAACACTTTATTAAATATGCAAAAGAATACGGATCATGCTTCATGCTTTTTACTGAGTAACAATTAGTGGGATTTGGTTCCACTGTATCCAATGGTTTAAGCACCGATTCAAAGTCCGCGTAAACAACAAACGGTACGCGCATTTGCTTTTCTGTGTTTTCAAATTTTAATATATTTTCACTTACAATCTTTTCAGATTTATCTATTTTTAAATTTAGTCATGGTGTTAATGGATATTTGTTGTTAAAATCATTTTTCTGATGCGATATCAAAGATGATAGTGAATTAAAGTATATCAGACAACCATCACAAAAATACATTTTATCTTCACATGATGTGATTTGACTGGAACATATTTTCGATAAGTCCTTTATCCAATAGTAATGACTTTTAGAACAACGCGCGTCACAAATATGCTCATCATCATCTTTAATACTACAATCCTCTGCTACTAATAACAAGTTTACATGTAGGTATATTAAGTTGTTTACCCGAATACCTTAATAGACCGACAACTTCATACTTTAATTTATATTTTCAAAAAAGTTTTGCAAACCGTAAATGTTAACTGAAATATTATTCATTTCTTCAAATTTTGATATACCACGCAACTTTACTGGAAAATACCTGTAGAATTCAGCACTCTTGGATTGTGTGGATAAGATTGGATCTGTGACGCCATACTTGTGGCAGGACACAAAGCAGACACGCTTAACCATGCAAAACAACACTCATCTTGATTAATCACATTGATGATTGCTTTTTTCAATTCGATGAAACGTGCCCAACTTTATATATGAAGATCCATGAAAAGGTTTATTACTCGTTGACATTTATTTCTAGGTATAGAATTTTTTCCAGAGCCCAGCTTATGAAAACAAAAAAAAAAGACAGTAAGTATTTATTTCATTTTTAGTCTTTAATTTATAAACTACCTGAATCTTTTTCCTGAAACTCAGTCGATTCATGGTTTCCACTAATAATAATTGGTACATTTCTTCTAAATCGCTTCCTGCAGCAACAATTTCATTGTGTGTATTAAGTGACTTGTAACTGTACATATTATCTTGTGTTGGTAAAATATACCGATCAACAACCACCATATTAACTTGATCGGGGCGGCCACTTACTTGACCCTCCGCTTCCAATCCACCGATTTGGGAAGATTGTGTTGAGATGATTGGTCCCTGACTTGTAATGAATAATGTGCCGGGGCTCCATTGTATTGCAGCCACATTGCATCCCTCACAGCTATGGGCAAGTTTTGACATAAATTTGGCAATTGATTTTGTAAAAATCCAGATACATAGGACCATTCAAATGTCCGTTAAAAAAGTGAAGGTAAATAATATGTTCACCAATAACCCCCCCCCCCCACACACACACACACATTAATTGACCAGCTGTGTTGTTGACCAACCTGCCTAAAAATCCTTGGATTGTGGTCGGAGTAATAACGAAGTTATGACGATTCACAAATTCATTTTTATGATAGGTGGCCTCATCAGAAATCAAAACCTTATCAAAAAAGTCAAAATTTATTCTAATTATAGCTTGCGCCCAGTTGGAAAATTCGACAAGTTGTTTAAAATCTCCTTCAAACAGTTCTTGATGAATCTGGATATGATAGGCATGGAAACGGTTGTCCTTTAAAATTCGTTGAACGGTTCTTTCGCTTCCACTCACGGCATCACCGACTGCTTGTTGACTAACGGAAGGAATTTCCGTAACACATAATAGCACAGTCAATTGATTTTCTTCAGTTCGAACCGGTCTGTTCCTAACTGGTTTTGTAGAGTTTACATTTCCCGTTTGAACAAACCTCTAATAAATTTTGCAGGCTCCTTTTGTCTGGATGTCGTCGTTCCGGATAATGCTGTGCGTAAACTTGACTTGCCAAAAAAACAGTTCTTTTCGCATTCTCCTAAAATGAAAATCAACTTTACGGGGTCTTCTCGGTTGTACTCCATGACAAAAAATAATACTTGGATGTAAACAACTTAAATAATTATTAATATAAAGCTGGCAATTGTTCAAACTTTTACATTACTAAAGTTAAAATAGGCTCTTGTCACTTTAAATGACTTTAATGTCAGTAAATTGTTTTTCAAAGCCACCTTCGATTTTTTTTTGTTATTGAAATAGTTGACAAAACGAGTTTTCGGCGAATATATTTTAAGGTTTTAGGAATTGCGATAGGGTTGTAATAAGAAAACATGTTTGTTTTTTAATTTCGTATCGAACGACATGGGCTCCGATTGAAAATAAGAAACATAAAGTGCTTTAAATTGTGAAAAGTTAGACACTAAATTTTGTACACCCTGTGTAAGTCAGATCAATCAGACTTGGTTAACGAGACTGTTAGACCTTACTTAACAAGTACCTTGTATCCTTTTATTAACGAGGCACTATCTGTATTGTTCATTCATTTTTAAAACCAGTGGTGCAAAACTGTTTTTTTTTATTTTGTTTTTAGTCGCTGAGATCACCGAATCGATTTCAATAAAATTTTAGGGGTATGTAGGTAACCATAAGAGGCACCCAAATAAGCAACAAAATATATGGCATGTAATCTAAAAAATGTATCATGACATTACACTTTTTTGGGACGCCCTGTATAATCATAAATTTTTTCCCGAGATGCGCCCTAGTATACAGGCAAAATCTGCAAAATATCAAAATCCTAACTTAATTAATAACTGAGCTATAGAAGGCGGGAGATGAGCTGCAGGACCCTGTATATTATTCTTGTACTCTTAGGTACGAAATTACGCCCGATCCAATGGTGAGGTCCGCATTGTTGTCAAGTTTACCGTTTTCCTAAAATCGACAGGAACTTTTTTTAATGGAATGCTCCACATTTTATTCGATTTTCAAATTCAGTTTAAAATTCTGCATACCTACTTCTTATTGGAAACATTTTATCCTGAGTTAACAGTTTTTGAGAAAATGGTGGTCAAAAATCGTTATTTTATTGTATTTTACCTTAAAATACCTATACACGAAAGTTTACCTGAAATATCTGACATTATCAGTTTCAGTCATTTAACAGAAACCCAAAGAATTGAAATTTTAATAATACTGGGTCATGAGGACAGGAACGCAACAAGAAGTTTGTAATATTTTGATGACAAATATACTGACCGAAATTCATTAACTAAATCTACTGTAAGTAAAGTTTCAAAAAAAATCATCAAACTGGAAACGTAAAAACGGTATACTATTTGAATATTTAGTACAAGAATAAACAATACAGGAGGAAATAATTTAAAAGTTAATGAAGAACATAAATCAAATCTATAAAATGTTGTCCATTTACTTCTTGGCAGTAAGCCAAATATTGTGGAAAAACATGCAAAACCTTTAGAAGAATGTCAGTTTCCTTGATTCTTCTACATTGTGTTTCTATCCTTAACTTTAAATCATCGAGGTCACTGGCTTACGTTTGAAAACAACTATTTTGAGGTGGCCTCACAAGAAGTAGTCGAGGGGCATCAAGTCCGGAAACCCTATTTTATCATTTGGTCCTTGACTATTGCCTAAAAAATAATACTCAAATAATAATCAATACAAGTAAAATAAAGTAACAACACTTACGATTATTTGGAAACAGTTATGAAATATGACAATTTCGTTTCTTAGAATCCAAATGTCTTTCTCCATTTAATGTCCCTTGCATGCAGAAGGGGCCACTTATTTTCCGACCTATTATACCAGCCCAAACATTTACCTTTAGGGAGAACTGGGTATAATTTTCGCATATCCAGTGAGGATTTTCCCTGGCCCAATTCGACAATTATGCCTATTAACTTTTCCATTTAAATAAAATTTTGATTCGTCAAAGAGAATTATTCGGTGGATAAAATCTGGATTGGCTTTGCAACGTTCTATCATGGTTTCGCAAAATTCCAAGCGCCTGTCGTAATCATCTTCTGAAAGCTCTGGCACAAGTCTCATTTTGTACGGATGGAGCTTATCGGTTTTCAGAAGGCGGTCTACGGACATGTGTGAAACGTTGTTTTCTTTTCCCAGTGTTCTGGTAGAAAGATGGGGATTTTCCTCTAAACTGAGTAAAACATTCAGAGCCTTATTACCATCCGTTGTACTTTTAGGTCCGCCAGAGCGTATAGCGTTTTTACGTTTCCAGTTTGACGAATTCTGTTTTTAAATTGTACTTAGTAGGTTTATTTAATGGATTACTGTTAGGATATTTTTTGTCATTAAAAATATTACAAACTTCTTGTTGCGTTCGCATTCTGTTCCCATAACCCAGTATTATTAAAATTTCAATCCTTTGGGTTTCTGTTAAAGGATCCATTTTTTGTAAATAAACGAAACTGACAATTCAGGTAAACTTTCGTGTACAGGTATTTTAAGGTAAAATACAACAAAATTACGATTTTTGACCACCATTTTCACAAAAACTGTTAACTTTTGGATAAAATGTTCCTACAAAAAATATTCAGAATTTTAAGCTGAATTCGAAAATGGAATAAAATATAGAGAGTTCCATTTAAAAAAATTTCCTGTCGATTTCAGAAAAACGGTAAACTTGAGAACTCACCATTGGATCGGGCGTAATTTCTTATCTAAGTGTACAAAATTTCACAAAAATTGGATGAACGGTTTGCAAGATATTTCGAAGTTTCCATATCTTTGTTACACACTGTATGTCCACGGGAACAGTCCGGATAAGGAGTGAATGTAAAAGAATTTTTAAGTTTGATGCTGACATTCTAGAAAACGCTCCTGCTTGTTCTTAAACATCATTGAAATTAATTAATTAAATTAAATTAAATAATTTTTAGAATCGCTTTTTAAAAATAGTGAAGAGTAAACTACCTGCATTTTAAGACATATCGAAAAAAAGGCATTAAAAAAAGTTATTTATAATTAGGAGCTATGACAGACTTTCAGTTGTGAAACAAATCGGAATTTTGATTTTTGAATTCCTAATTTTGTACAAAAATATGTTCTATTTTGGCTATTGGAGCGCACTACTATTTGTTTATAAACTAAGAAACCATGATACAAGGAATGTTGCGACAAAAAGAAATAATAAAAATAAACTAGGCCGATTTGATTAAAAGTCCAATTAAGTACTTCGATTTCGATTAATAATAATCGATTGAAATAAATTTTACATAAAAACAAATAAAAAATCAAAGTAGGCCGATTTGTTTCAAATGAAAGTCTGCCATACCTTTAATTATGATAAACAACTTTTCTTGATACTTTTTTTCGATATCTCTTAAAATGAAGGAAGTTTATTCTCGACTATTTTTGAAATTCGATTTTCAAAACACCTTGTATTTTAATTAATTTGATTGATTTTTTCAACATCTTAGTTTAAGAATAAGTTTTCTAGAATGCCACCATCAAGCTCGAAAATTTTTTGGCATTTACACCGAATCCGGACTCTTCCCGTGAACATACTCGACTCGACATTTTGACGGATTTTGGTTCTATACACCACCAGATATCGAAAAATTATTATTATCATTAGTTTTTCCCACAATCTGACAACACCGATTTACTTTCGTGACAAAGTATATGCGTTGTAACTGCGCCATTTATTATTTGTTTTTATTTTATCATTGATTTATTGTCATCAACATCTATTTATATTTACTTTTCAGGGAAAATATAGCCATTTAAGAGGAACTCACCTAAAAACTTCGACATCACTGTTCTATGTCAATTCGGTAATCCTGCCAGTTTTAACAGCAATGTTCGATCACCTTGCTAATTGTGAATATGGAAGTGATCTATTATGTAAGTTGAATATGTCAAAAAATGTCAAAATAAATGGCAAGTTTTTGTAAGTATTCCCAATGGACATTCAACCTTTAAAAATCGACCCACCCTATTAAAGAAGTCATCTGCGTGTAGTCTAAATTAATTGGAAAAAATTGGAATATTCTTTAAGAAGGCAAATATTAGTATGAATTAGAAAATGTAATGTTGACACGTTGACAAACAAGACTTAATAATGAAATGTATTGCAAAATCATTCCACTCTTACTCCACAGGGGGTATTAGAAGTTGGATTAAAAAAGATAATACAGGATCGTACAAACTAATTGTTTTGAAGTAAAAGTAAATAATATTCTCGATAAGTGCAGCTAACATTTGTGGCAAATTTCATTGCAATCCACCACATGTTAAAAAAGTTAATCAACCACAAATTTGATATAAATTTTATTTTTCCGTTTTATGCCACAGAGTCCATTTTTCCATAAGATCGTGGTCTTGTGAAAAGAGATAGACTATTTTTATTATTGAACAAAATTTAAAAAATACAGTTGCTTCTCGTATAAACCTCTGTCGATTCTAAAAATAGGTATACAAAAAACAATATAAAGCAATATAATCCCGAGAAACTACTAATTGTTAACCTTAATACATGGCATAAATGTAGGTACCAAATATTTCCACTACATTTAGACTATTTTTTTAGTAATATCTTAACAATTAGTATTGTGGGATTATATTACTTTAGGTCGTTCTTTGTATATTTGTATATTACCTGTTGCTTTAGAATAGACAAAGTTTGTATTATTTTTTAAATTCGGGTCTGTAATAAAAACAATGTATCTCTGTTCACAATACCCCCTCCGTAACTTAAAATTTTTTGAACTGCACAGATTTTTTGCACCTATTTTTTTCTGTCGAGATTTTTCCCAAATACTGTACACATACAGAATCTAAAATTTAATTTATTTTTTAGTGGACGAAATTCAAGTTGCTTCATACAAAGTTCTTCAAGCCCTCTTCCACTTGGGTACAGATTCCACTCTACACCACGAAAGAAAATATTTAAAAACTGAAATGGAGAAGTACAAACCCGCCCTAGGTTCTTGTTTGGGAGCGTTCAGTTCTACCTTCCCTGTAGCTTTTTTGGAACCACACTTAAACAAAAACAATCAGTTTTCTTTGCTGAATCGCATTGCTGATCATTCTTTAGAAGCTCAGGATATCATAGCGAAAATGGAAGCTTTTATGCCAACTCTCGAGACTATTTTATCTGAGGTTGATCATTTTGTTGAAAGCGATAAGAGATATGTCGATGCACCACACATTATTGACGTAATAATGCCAATGCTATGTTCATATTTGCCGTTTTGGTGGGCTCAAGGTCCTGATAATGTTAGTCCTACAGGAGGGTAAGTCGGTCTTTTGGTGAAAAATTAAAATATTTTTTTCACATCTAACATGTCAGATTGAGTAGTTCGGTTGTTATATTTTGCAACGGTTGAAAATACCTACTATTTCAAAAAAGGAATGTTTTGTTTCAGATTTAACCATTTCTAAACGTTTAATAGCTTCTTGCGTTAGAATAACACTACAATATTTGGTTGAGTGGATGTAAGGCCGTTTATTCACTTATTTTTTTATGATGTAAAATTGGGTAATTTTGGCCGCCTCCGACCCTGGCGAGAAATATATATTTATTTATATATTATATAGATAACGGTCAGATTCACTATCGCTATACCGGTCTAATTTGAGAATCAAAAGTGCTATACCGGTGTAACTTGACAATCAGAAGTTAAGACAACTAAGTTTTGTAGGTTTCTATGAATTTATTTCTAAGTCTTAGTCGGAAGGCCGATATTTAAAAATCTTTAAAATAATAATGGTACTTTATTTTTAATAGAATAGTATAATGTAACAACAGTGCGAGCCCTACCAGAAGTGTGCTAGTTGGTAAAGTAACGAAATAAAAATTCACTTACCCGCAGTTCAGGGAGTCCAGAATGCAGCTTTCGTTGGTTCAAACATCTGTTCAGTTTGTGAAAATGCTTGCATCATTAAAATATGATTGAAGCATGCATTGGCACAAACTGAACAAATGTTTGAACTAACCAAAGCTGCATTCTGGACTTCCTTAACTGTGGGTAAGTGAATTTTTAGTTTGTTACTTTACAAACCCGCACCTTGCGCGTATCTAAGGGGAAGCAAGGATGAGCACGGCCCCCCAAAAAACCAATTGCCCCCCACCAAATATCTGAAATTATATTTTCCCAAAATACGGTTGTCACTGAAGCTGATCAAAATATGTCATTGCTGCGGCCTCTTTATTCGGTTTGTTATTGTTTTTTCATTTTGTAATGGAATTTGAAAAATTATGGGTATTTTTGTGATTATTGTCAAAGTTTCTTATCGTCTTAATGCCAAAAGGGCCGATAGTTGAAATCATAGGACCTTTTAATTTTCATTCTTTTTTACATTTTTAAACGTAGAAGTTATATCGATAAGTAAAATTAAAAAAATATATATAAGCCCTTTTGTCATTAGCAATGTGATATTTTGTTAGGTTGTATTTATTGATTTATATTTTACACTTAAAGTGAGCTATTAGTTTGGTGTGTATTGTTGGTTATTTTTTTTTTCTGAATGGTTCAAAATCTTGCCACGTCTTTTATTTAAAAAATGAACAAATAAAATTTTGTCAAATACCGAAGTCTGTCGTTTTTCTATTATAATGTTATTCTATTTGTTCTTATTGCTCATATTATTAATATGTTTTTGTATTGTAGCGTAAAAGTGTGTCCCCGGATGGACCTAACTATCCTTGTAAACTTTCTTATTTGACATTTTAGAAGAAAAAGTCATTATTTATAAAAGTTTGGCCTATTCTGAAAAGTCCATAGACAAATCCAAAATGTCGAATTAACATAAGGGTCGGTAACAAACCAGAAAAAGTAAAAATAAGTCAAGAATAATGTGCCTGCTATTTTAAAGAAAAGTAAAAATGCTAAAGAAAGGAGATCCTTTTAATGTCAATAAAAGCGCAGATATCCAATTTAAACGTTATAATGCAAATAGAGTAAAGTGACCAAATATGGAATAGGTGCTTAACATGGAATATCGATTTATTTTAAAAACTATTTGCGCCATTTACTAACTGAAGACTGACACATCAACAAACGCTTATTTTTGCATTGCCGCGAAGTCTTGGTAGCTATGTTTGCATTAGTATGGATCATACCGCCGAAACACTTGTGCTGATATTGAAAGTTTATTTCCAAGCAAATATTTTTCTGTTTTGTGGTAAAATGTCTCAGTTTAATTGAATTCCTTTGATTGCATGCCTATCCTCGAATGTCATTGTTTTTTACTGTTGGCATTGTTAATCGTTAATTTTATGTTTTCAGCAAAAAAACAAGGTTCAATTTAATGTGAGGTTAGTGCCAAATATGGAATACACCTGAGCAAACCTGAGAAATCTGGATCCAGTGTATATTGTGCAGTCACTGGGCACACGAAGAATTCTCAGGTGCACTTAGCGAGCATTTTGTTTGTGACTTTTATAAATAACTTGTGTTTGTGCCTTGCACAATTAAAGTCTATTTTTGTTTTTTTGTAAGAAAGTCGTTTTTCAGTTGCTTTATTTAGCATTTTTTTAAAAATTTGCTTAGATTTTATATTTTCTTTGAAAGCAGATAGTTTTCTGGTTGATGTGTTTGTAGATACTATTATTTTTTAGGATTAAATAAACGTTTATTTAACATATTTTATTTATTTAATAAGGTATTCCATATTAGGCTCAAAACTATAACACACAGAAATATGCAACGTTTTATTTATTAGCTCATAGTGTCTGTTATAAGAAATTTAATCCCTTATAACCCCAAAAGTATTTTCAGATGATCCCTAATAAAAGGTTTTAGTAATATAACAAACCATTTTTGCACAAAAGAAAAATTTTAAACATAAATAACAAAATGGTATTCCATATTTGGTCACTTTACTCTATATATATATACATATATATATATAGGTATATATATATATATATATATATATATATATATATATATATATATATATATATATATAAAGTAGAAGTTTCTTGTCCGTACAATATATAAGAGAGAAAGAAGAATATCGGCTTTGCGGACTGTGGAAGTGTGTTCCTCTTTTCATCAAAGTACGGGGAGTCCAAGAAAATGGACAACCCCGGGCCGGGTAGACCATGACAGCTGTTTCGTCCTTGTTAGGACTCATTCAGACAGCCATAACCCAGTCGCACCGTGGCAAACGATGTTACTGTATCTTACATCCTTTTTGCAAAACACAAGCAGGAAATAACATACCATAACGCCACCTAGCGGGTGCTGGCTCTAATGCAAAAGCAGAACACACCGAAAAGGTAAAATCTAAGGGCGAACACGGCATCTCTGGTTTATGAGAAACGCATTTTCGCAAATTCGCCCAACTCGCCCGCACCATTCGCGCAGTGCAAGGAGGGAGTCACGACGTCCTCACCAGAAAGACGCATAAACCCTTAACAAAAGGCCAAGTAAGAATAAAAAGTAGAAGTTTCTTGTCCGTACAATATATAAGAGAGAAAGAAGAATATCGGCTTTGCGGACTGTGGAAGTGTGTTCCTCTTTTGCATCAAAGTACGGTGCGACTGGGTTATGGCTGTCTGAATGAGTCCTAACAAGGACGAAACAGCTGTCATGGTCTACCCGGCCCGGGGTTGTCCATTTTCTTGGACTCCCCGTACTTTGATGCAAAAGAGGAACACACTTCCACAGTCCGCAAAGCCGATATTCTTCTTTCTCTCTTATATATTGTACGGACAAGAAACTTCTGCTTTTTATTCTTACTTGGCCTTTTGTTAAGGGCTTATGCGTCTTTCTGGTGGGGACGTCGTGACTCCCTCCTTGCACTGCGCGAATGGTGCGGGCGAGTTGGGCGAATTTGCGAAAATGCGTTTCTCATAAACCAGAGATGCCGTGTTCGCCCTTAGATTTTACCTTTTCGGTGTGGTCTGCTTTTGCATTAGAGCCAGCACCCGCTAGGTGGCGTTATGGTATGTTACTTCCTGCTTGTGTTTTGCAAAAAGGATGTAAGATACAGTAACATCGTTTGCCACGGTGCGACTGGGTTATGGCTGTCTGAATGAGTCCTAACAAGGACGAAACAGCTGTCATGGTCTACCCGGCCCGGGGTTGTCCATTTTCTTGGACTCCCCGCACTTTGATGCAAAAGAGGAACACACTTCCACATTCCGCAAAGCCGATATTCTTCTTTCTCTCATATATATATATATATATATATATATATATATATATATATATATATATATATATATATATATAATTGAAAATACATACCTGCATCTACATTATCCCTTATTTACAAAACTTATTTTAATTTCTACGCGTCTTGATTACTGTAGTAACTGTATATAGAATATATATATATATATATATATATATATATATATATATATATATATATATATATATATATATATAATATTATTTTGGTAGTCTTGGCTGACTAGTTTGTAAACTCGATTTCTTGATTTTTGGGGTAACAGCCAGGTTGTTACCCCAAAAATCAAGAAATCGAGTATATATATATATATATATATATATATATATATATATATATATATGTATATATATATATATATATATATATATATATATATATATATATTATAGGGTGTTCGGTAAGAAGTATATGGCATACTCTCGGGAGCGTATAGGGGAGGCCAAAATAACCCTAATTTGTCATAGAAAGAAAATTCCTAAAGTGCCCCTTAACGGAGATACAGCGCCCCAAAGGGGTACTTAACGATTTACTTTTTTGGCTCTAACTTTTGAACCGACTTGTATAGTTTAATGAAATTTTAACATTTTATGTTGGCCATAAAGACTCATAAAACCGTACTACAGTAGATGTTTGACATCGTCAGGGAAGTCAGGAACGGACTTGCCACCACACTCGTTGGCCCAAATTTTTGACAGGTATCATTTTACAGAGCTCAAAACTGATTTTTTAAGTACTTTGGTCATTCCTCTTTAAAAAAGGTACTCTACATTTGTTTCGATAAAATTAGCCGTTTTCGAAAAAATTAAGGTTTTGTATAACACGTTATTGAAATAATACTATAATACTACAATAAAACACCAGTCGTTTTTATTTCGTTAACAATGTGTTATTGACATATAAAAGTTAAATCATAAAAAGTACTTAAAACTGAATCTTTTTGATATTTCAGAAATCGCTTAAATAGAAAAATGTTAAAAATGTGAAAGTTCTCCTTCTTCTTGTTTACTTGAACAGATTTTCGAAGTGGGCGCCCTGTACCTCTATACATTTTCTTATCCGATAGATGTTTTGTTGTTGTACTTGAAACAACATTCCAGGATTGTCTCGAATTTTGTTGCAATGGTGTGTTATTCTTTCTATCAGCTTTTCCCTGGTGTGAACTGGCGTTGAATATACAAGCCTTTTCAAATTTCCCCACAAGAAGAAATCTAAAGGAGTCATGTCGGGTGACCTCGGTGGCCATACAATAGGCCCACCTCGACCTATCCATCTATCGCCAAAAGTATTTGATAAGTGCTGACGAACTAAATTGCTAAAATGGGGCGGTGCACCGTCGTGCATAAACCACATCTGATTTCTAATTTCTGAGGGCACATTTTCTAATAAACCGTTTAAGTTTTGTTGCAAGAATTGCACCATTTAATCTGTCTTCAATAAGGAACGGTCCAATGAGATGATTCCCAATAATCCCCGCCCACACGTTAACCATAAATCTTTATTGATGCTTTGTCTGTTCTATTGCATGGGGATTTTCTTCATGCTAGATATGCAAATTATGGCAATTTATTACACCGTCTCGGGTGAAACCGGCTTCGTCCGTGAACAAAACAATACTAGTAAAATTTGGATTTTGCCTAAATCGTTGAGAAAACCAATTTGCGTAATTGACTCTTGCAGGATAATCGGCGGGAGACATGGCATGTACCTTTTGGACGTGATACGGATGCAGCAGTTGTTCTCGAAGGGTCTCATGAACAACCCACTTAGTCGCATGAACTTGAACCGACAGCTTTCTTACACTATTAGAGGGATTTTCAGCAATCTCATCCAGAATTTCCTCCTCTAACTGAGGGTGTCTTGCTCTTCTTGGAGGCCCTTCTCCACTACGGCGCGGCAAAAAACTTCCTAAAATGGATTAGCAAAAGATTCGCTATTTTTAGCATTTTTTTTTTATTTCACTTGACTTTTTACCTGTTTCTCTTAAGCTACGATCACAGATCCATATTATAGCTTTGCGTAGCTATATGGATCTGTGCTACGATCCACCCTTTCAAAAGTTCTACGGTGCGGTAAACGTCGATTTGGAAATGTACCAGAATAAATTCTTCTTGCCTCCACACAATTGTCAAGTGCTTGTCCATAAATTAGATGCATGTCAGCATATTCGATATAGGAATAATGCTCCATTACATAATTCTTGTATAATCAGTGAGACAATTTTGAAAAGTGTTGTCAATAACACATTGTTAACGAAATAAAAACCACTGTTGTTTTATTGTAGTATTCTGATAAAATTATTGTGGCAATAACTTGACACATAGATTCGTTTCTCGACGGACCATTTATTTATTTTAACACTACAACTTTTACAACAATATTTCCGGTTCTTCTTAAATTTTTACATTTAACATCTTTTTTTTTTATCTAAGACATCCCACGTAGACTTCAAGCCTAAGTACTAACGTACCGTGGGTGTCTGAAGAGAAGGGAAATGTAGTTTATTGACACTGGATTTGAAGGATTGGAGGTTGGGACGGGAAGGGAAAACATCTGCAGGCAATTTGTTCCATAATTTGGAGACTCTAGGTATGAATGAGCGAGAGAAGTGGTCTGTTCTAGGCTTTTGTAGCTGGACAGTAAAGGGATGCATACGCAACGCGCCTCTGGTTGTTCTGTTAGGGACATTCAGAGGGGGAATAATACCGGCCAGTTCTTCAGAGCAAAATCCGTGGAAGTAGCGGTAGAAAAGGGATAAATCCCCAACAGCGCGGCGATGAGCGAGAGAAGGGAGTTTTCTCGTGAGGGATGGGTCATTGATAAGTCGAATGACTCTCTTTTGGATAGAATCAAGGATCTTAAGTGTCGAAGGTGATGCCGCTCCCCAGATGTGGGAGCAGTACTCTAGGTTAGGTCTTATTTGGGAAACATAGAGAGTGTATAAGTTGGACGAGGAGAAGTATTTTCTGGCTCGAAAGAGGAAACCAAGCTTTTTAGCTGCCGATGTGGCTACTGAAATAATGTGTTTGTGCCAGCTGAGATCATGTTCGAAAGCGATGCCAACGAGATCGAATGTTTCATTGTTTTGTAGGGCTTGGCCATTCGTGTGGATGGGGTAAGCGTTGCCAGATTTTTTGCGTGAGAGGGAGCATGACTGGGTTTTGGAGGCGTTGAACTAAACTCCTGATTCGAAACTTGTCTGGAAAAATGAATATTGAAGTGAAGAGTACTATCGTCAGCATAACTGTGGATGGGATTAGTAGTTGAAGAGAGTAGGTCATTAATGTGAAGAAGAAATAGGGTTGGTTCCAGGACTGAACCTTGGGGGACACCAGCATTGATAGGATGGAAGTTAGATGAGTGACCGTCAACCACAACAGATATGCGCCGATTAGAGAGGAAGCTGCCGATCCAGGTACATAGTTTGGTAGGAAGACCGTAAGAAGGTAGTTTGTTGAGGAGTGCGGCATGCCATACTTGGTCAAAAGCCTTGGAAATATCGAGAGCAACAATCTGAGATTCGCCATGAAATTCAAGAGACTTGTTCCAGTTATGTGTGACAAAGCTAAGAAGATCAGCTGTGGATCTTTGATGACGAAATCCGTACTGTCTATCATGGATGAGTTTGTGTTTTTCTAGATATTTTAGAAGTTGCAAGTTGATTACTTTCTCCATAACTTTGCTGACAACGGAGAGAAGAGAGATAGGTCTATAATTGGATGGAAGGGACTTGGAACCTTTCTTCGGGACAGGCTGCACACGAGCAGTCTTCCAGCCATCTGGGAAGACACCCCTGTCATAAGAGATCTGGAAAAGACGAGTTAAGATGGGTGCAAGTTCTGGAGCGCATTTTTTTAGAACAATTGCAGGTATGCCATCCAGACCAGAGGACTTTTTGGTGTCAAGGGATAGAAGCATTTTTTGAACTTGTTTGACCTTAAGTATTATATCGGGCATTTTGTGGGGTACAGACTTTGCGGTTGGAAGAGCGAAATTGGGGGGAGGGATCAGGGTGGAATTGGCAGCAAATTGTTTGGCGAATAGTTCTGCTTTCCCTTTAGAGGTGGAGATAACTTCGTTGTCAGACGTCAGGGGAGGAAAAGTGCTTCTACAGAAGTTCTGACTAATGTTTTTGGCAAGTGACCAGAAAGATTTGCCGCCGTTGGGACAGGAAAGCACTTTATCTTTTATGCGGTTGTTAAAAGCATTTTTGGACTCTAAGATAGTTTGGTTGTATTGATTTCTGGCCTCGGTGAAAATTTGACGATTTTCAGGTGTAGGATTTTGAAGAAACCTTTTGTGAGCTTGGGATTTTTTGAGCCTGGCTTTGTCACAGCCCTTGGAGAACCATGGCTTTTGATGGTGGAGTTTAGGTTTCTTGCGGGTATGTGGAATAAAACCTTCGATACCTGCTTGAATAATGTCTGTGATATGAGAGCAAATTTCGGAGGGATCGGGAGTGGAAAAACAAACAGGGTTCCAAGGGAAAGCAGAGAAGAAGTTTCGAAGACCATCCCAGTCGGCAGAATTGTAGTGCCAGATCGTGCGTTCTGGCATGATTTCAGCAAACTCGGGATGTATGGGACAAGAGACGGTAATGAGGCCATGATCTGAACGACCAAGGGGAGCGCATACAGATGTTGAGTAAGGCTCAGGATGGGTGGTAAGAAAAAGATCTAGTGGATTTGCATTATGGGTAGAAACGCGGAGAAAGTATGTTGGTTCTCTGATCAAATTGGTGAGCGAGTTGCTGATTGCGAAGTTTTCTGCTGCTCTGCCTTCTGGGTCAGTTTTTGTGAATCCTAACCATTCCTTGCTATGGACGTTGCAGTCGCCTAGGATGATAACTTCAGCGGAGGGAAATTCGCAGATGAGATGGTCGATTTTTGCCGAGAGAAAGTCAAAAAACTCATTGTAGGATTTGTCTGATGGGGAGCGATAGATGCAACAGATAAATTTAGTAGAAGATTTAAGGGCGAGTTTTAGCCAGAGAATATCGGGCTGGCCTGATTCCAGGTTCGGGAGTCTGGTGCAAGAAAGACTGCTGCGAACGTAGGCACATACCCCACCATGAAGACGAAAAGATGACAGAAGTTCATAGCCTGGAAACAGGAGATGATTGGTTGAAGATTTCGAGCTGATTTGGGTTTCGGTCAGAAAAAGAATGTGGGGTTTGCATGATTGGAGATAGTGGTGGACAGAGTCCAAATTGGAATTAAGCCCGCAGATGTAGGCAAAGGTTACAATGCTCTTTGAATTCTTCGATGGTGGGCCCCCATGAGTACCCCTCGCCCGGAGATCCGAATGGAGGGGTAGTTTACCTCCGGAATTTTGTACCCCTGGGAGCGCCATCATCATTTTCATATTTGTGTTTTTTTGAAGAGGTGGGTAGTTATAAGAGAGAAGGAACACAAAACTTTGATAAATTTAACATTTCTTCTTAAACACTACTTATTACAAAAACAGGGCAAATGCGTAGGTATACATTTGGGTTTTTTTACTAATTCGAAAAACTTTTACTTTTCATTACTATAAGGTTTGGTATTCGACTGTTAAACTACGAAATAAAAACTTCAACAAGCGGCTGTACTAAAAGGTTTGAATGCCAGTCTGACACTAAAACTTCTGAGCTAGGTTAAACCCTATCTGCTCTCTAGGGGATGGTAATGTGGCACAAATTCCCCAATCCGCGAAAGGAGGTGGAGCATTTCAGTACCGCACAGTGGCGGCTGGCGAAATTTCGAAGTTGTATATCTCTGTTCCTACTTACAGGACCCGTACCAAATTTAGGGGTTTTAATAGTGAGCCCACTGGGAATGGTTTGGTAAAGGAAAAAAACATTTTGTAATTTGCGAAAAAAAGTTAAATTTTTGGTGTGCCCCTCCCAAAAAAAAAATGAACACGTCTAGGTATGTTATTTATTATTTTTTCTAAACAAATTTTACATCATTTTGTCGACAGTTCTTAAATTTTGAGAGAAAAAAATGTGTTAGTAGAAAGTTATAGTCATTTGAATTTTTTTAAGCCTAAAATATAGTTTTAAAAAAAGTTCAAATGACTATAACTTTCTACTACCAGATTTTTTTCTCTCAAAATTTAAAAACTGTCGACAAAATGAAGTAAAATTTGTTTAGAAAAAATAATAAATACAATACCTAGAAGTGTTCATTTTTTTCTTAGGAGGGGCACACCCAAAATTCAACTTTTTTTCGCAAATTACAAAATGTTTTTTTTTTTCTTTACCAATCATTCCCAGGGGGCTCACTATCAAAACCGCTTAATTTGGTACGGGTCCTGTAAGTAGGAACAAAGATATACAACTTTGAAATTTCACCAGCCGCCACTGACCGCAATTGGTGGAGTGAGTCAACCATATTTGTTTCCAACTCTTAGCTGGGTGGTACGAAAGAGAAGTAGTCGGCAAGATTCAGAGGAAAAAGGATAATTACCTCAAAGGAACCGACAGTATGTTGTGGCTTTAAAATAGGGAAATTTATGGGAAAGCGCAACCGTTATGCCTTAACAAAAAATACTCAATTTTAGTTTCAGCAGAAATAATTTTTTCGTTTATGATTTTGACAGTACAGTTTTTGTTTTTTAAATAAAAAACGATATGTGAAATTTGTTTTTGAACATACTGCCCCGCGTTGAAGTTTCTAACTCCAAAATAAAGGCTTAAATTAATGTAGGTATTTGTAAGTGTTAAAAGTCAAATAAAGGATAAATTTTTGTAATTGGTCTGGTGAATGTTCTATCTGGTGTTTTCACCTTCACTACTCTAACCTTTTCGTCCTTGCCGGGCATCAGCTCAACTATTCGAGCTCTCGGCCATTTCATTGGTGGGAATATCATCTTCCTTTAATAATACCAAATCGTGGATATTTAAATTGGGTTGAGACTTCAGCCATTTTGGTCTATTTTGTAATAAATTTAGGTAATCCTTTGACCAGTTTTTCCAAAACTGCTGTTGTATTTGTATATACTTCATAAATCTAGAAAGACGATTTTCAGGAGTGTCAGTAACATCATATTCAGGTACAGCGGTCATACTATCACCTATTAAAAAATGACCTGGTGTCAAATAAGTCATATCAGTTGGGTCACTAGACATAGCTAACAGATGTCTTGAATTGAGAATAGCCTCAATTTGGGTTAGTACTGTTGTAAATTCTTCAAAGGTAAGGCGACTTTCGCCTATTACGCGACTAATATGGTACTTTGTACTTTTTATGGCGGCCTCCCAAATTCCTCCCCAATGAGGGCTTCTGGGTGGAATGAATTTCCACTCTGTTTCCTTTAAAGTTAGAAAATCGTCGATTTTATTAGTGTTCTTCTTGTCTTTAAAGAAGTCACAAACTTCCTTTAATTGGTTTCTAGCTCCCAAGAAATTCGTAGCGTTATCGCTAAAAATTAGTGACGGACTGCCTCTGCGGGCAATAGAACGTTTTAAAGAAAGTATGAACCCGTCTGTAGAGAGATCTGAGACTAGCTCTATGTGCACCGCTTTTGTCACCATACAAACAAATACAGCGATGTAAGCTTTAGTCAGAGAAGCGCGTCGTAACTTGGAAGCTTTAACAAAGAAAGGTCCCCCAAAGTCGACGCCAACTTTAGAGAATGGTCGGGATGGGTGTAATCGATATTCTGGTAAATTTGACATTATTTGTTGGCAAGTTTTTGCCTTAAATCTATAGCAGACTAAACAGTTTCGAATTATTCTTTTCATTTCCTTTAGCCCATTAAGCGGCCTAAATTTCAACTTAAAATTTGACAACACATTTTAGGCGCCGGCATGTCCGAGCGTCAAATGTTGTTTTTTTAATAACAAAGAGGTAACGTGGTTTTTGGACGGAAGTAATAACGGATGTGTTCGATTAAAAGGTAAATCCGAATAGGACAAGCGTCCCCCAACTCGTAAAAACCCTACATCGTCAATAAACGGCGCTAATTTTAATATTGCTTTATTTGAAATAAATTTACTTGATTTAATTTCTTTTATTTCAATCGAGAAATTGGTAGCTTGTACTGTTTTAATTATAAAATTTGAAGCCTCTTGTAATTCTTGGACTGTGAGTGTGTCCTTTGTATTTCTTTTAGTGTTAGGCTTCAAATTAGTAACAAATCTGAAAATGTATGCCACAGTTCTTTGCAAACGATCAAATGAAGAGAATCTTTCAAAAAAAGTTTGCCAATAATTGTCAGTATCAGAAGTAATTAGCACAGTTTCAATTTTTCGTTGTTCAGGTATATGTTCTACTTGTATTTTTAAATCAAATGCATTCAAATCAAGATTCGAGTCCATTAAAAATGGTGGACCGTGCCACCACAGATTTGAAGTTAAAATCTGATTCGAAGATAATCCCCGCGATAAACAGTCTGCTGGGTTTTGAGATGATTTAACGTATCGCCATTTACAATCTGAAGTTAAAGTTTGAATTTCTGCAACTCTGTTCGAGACAAATATTGTCCATCGCGAAGGATGACATTTTAACCAACAAAGTGTGATTTGAGAATCACTCCATAAATTTATACTTTGAAAATTAAGTTTATTTTCAAAAATTGATCTTAACCGACAAATCAAATTTGACAGCAACACGGCTGCACAAAGTTCCAATCGGGGCAAGGTTACAGTTTTAATTGGTGCTACCCTACTTTTTGAAACTAATAATGCAGAGGACACAGTGTTGTCTGTATAAATACGTACGTATACACAGGCACCGTATGCCTTCAGGCTTGCGTCTGCAAACCCATGAAGTTCGGTATGCTGAATTGTTTTATTGCCGAAAAAATATCTAGGAATCTTTAGAGAAGAAAGTGTATGAATGTTTTCGAAGAAATTTATCCATTCAGCCAGTAAGTCCCCTTCTAACGTATCATCCCAGTTTAATTTTGCGATCCATATTCTTTGCATACCTAATTATTTTGGCGACCACTATCACTGGTCCTATTAATCCCAGGGGGTCAAACATTTGTGCAATTTTTGACAGCACGTCTCGTTTCGTATTTAAATTTATGTTAGTATTTTGAGGTAAGGACATTAAAAAAGAATCTGATTTTGGGTTCCAACTAATCCCTAACACTTTATTTGAGACACTGTCCATTTTAATGTCATAAGTCTCTTGTGAAGTGTTCTGCAAAATATTGTTCAAAAATTCAGTTGAATTGGAACTCCATTTATGTAAGTTGAAGTTAGCAAAAGAAAAAAGTTTGTTTAGTTGACTGTAAAGTTCTTTGAGTCCATTTAAAGACTCACTACCGCATAAAATATCGTCCACATAACACTGCACTGGTGTAAAACAGCTTCCGCTGCTAATGGAAGTTCTTGTTGGTTTTTAACTGCAAGTTCATTTATAGTTCTTGTCGCTAGGAACGGGGCACTGTTAGTGCCGTACGTTACGGTTGATTTCAGGGGTTCATTGCGATTGTCTCTCCAAAGTATGTTCTGTAAGTGTGTCTGTTCAGGGTTAATTCGAATTTGTCGGTACATTTTCTCAATATCTAAAATTAGAGCAATTCTAAAACAACGAAATCTACATAATATGTCGAAGAGGTCGGGTTGTACCGTGTATCCCTTTAACATAATATCGTTAAGCGACAGACTGGAAGAGCTTTTGGCTGAAGCATCAAAGACTACGCGTAATTTTGTTGTAACAGAGTCGGGCTTAATTACGCAATGGTGAGGTAAGAAGTACTTGTGTTGTTGGTTATCATTAAAGCAGTTCAAAATCCTGTAATGTCAGCTGCGGAGCAAATGAAAAAGTTTAGGAATGTAGGGGAAGTAGGGTACGAACTACATACACATGTGCAAAATAAGTATAAGTAGCACTAGCGACAATGCTAACTATTCTTAGGGTTCAATATAGTCAAGCGCTCTAAACAGAGCGAATACGGCTTGTCAAAGTTGACACGTTTGAAGTTGCCGCGCCTAAGTGAAAAAAAGTCGTCTGCTATGTAGGTATGTGAAAAGAGCCGTATGGCGACTTAAACGTCATCATATGATATTCAAAGTAACACCTTCCGGCTTAATTTGCTAGGAAACCGACTTTACGATTTTGTGACTTTCACTTTGTGAGTTTGTAACCGACTTTATCTTTGCACGTATATAGGTATGGCGCTGGTAGCATAAATGATAGTGCGACAGGTACGTTAGATAGGTGGAACATGCATACGTGCGGTAAAAAGTGCCGTACTTTCGTGTCGGATGGTAGTTTCCACTGAGGTACATATTTAGCCCAGAATCGCCGCCAATGTGCTTTTTTAAGCACGTGAAAGGGTATATTGCAAGCACTTAACATTAGGATGAGATCAAACACAAAGTGGACATAGGGATTTTCCTTTTGTCGATTGCGGACGTGTTGTTTACAAGCGTACAAAGTCCCCACCAAGAGTCGCTTATCCCATACAACGCACTTCACGGCACTTCCATCATATCATAAATCAGAAAAATTCGCTAGGGTTGTCGGAATACGCACACAAAAGTTTGAAGCTCTACGAGACATGTTTTACAGATCGGTCGGCGCTCCGACTGTGGGACCTAGTGGCACGTCTGGGGACTGCAACAGATAAACTTCAACGCTTTCGTACTCTGTACTCGCCGCGGTAAACCGATACTGTTTCTTTGCTTGCATTCGGCTTTTTCCTATTTTATGGGATTGTGGGGCCTTTATAGTGTATACCTTAAACCAAGATACCTAAGATAGGAATTTACTGTTGTACAAAAAGGAGAACCCTTTGCGCGACCCACATTACCTAGAGTTCCCCTACCAACTTACGTCGTTATTGACGCATTAGTAAACAACCTCCAGTTGAATGCATGGATCTATCCCTCTTATTCTTTTCACACATAAACAACGAAAATGGAACTACGCTTGCTCCTCTCAGATCAGAACGGGAAGCACCGTAGCAACCAGCTGTATGGCAGGAGGCTTGGCGCTGTGTTGCCGGTTTGCTCACTTTGTCCTTTTAAGTCAGAGGAAACCGCCCAGCCGCAGACATGAAAGTGCGAAATTATGTTACAATTTTCAATGCACATTATAAAGCCATATGACTAACGGAACGCTCTATATTTTTTAAACTGATTGAGAGCTATTTTCAGGGGTCTTACGAATTTCACACTATTTGTTATCAAAGTGTAAGAGCACTCTTGGCAACAAAGTGTCCCGCCACTGCATGGACGAAATTTCACCGAGCTCTAGTTATCATGCTTTAAGGTTAATGGAACATATTTTCCATGACCTAAGGAAACATACTCATCAATAAATTTTTTATATTCAGAAAATAGTTTTTCATTATTTTCAAAACGTTTTTCAAGGTTAAAAAATCGCTTTTTTGCCATGTGAAATGAATCACCCAATTTGAAATTTTCATTTGGTGATTTTAATGGTAAGTTAACTTGGTAAGTTCCGTTTTCTAAAACTATTACAGCGGGTTGCACAAAACTTTTAATCAAGCGTTAAATCCTAATTCAGTGTTAAAAACAAAAGATATTCCGTTTAACACAGCGTTAATTTTTTTTTCTTTCTGCAACAGCCCAAATTTTGAGCTAATCCGTGATTACACAGACAAATGCCACTAAAAAACCAAGGTGTTGTTTACTTTTTCATTTGTTTTTAACGAAGAGAGCACTTAACGCTGAATTAAACTAATTCCACAATATGGTGGGATTAAAGTCATGTTTTTTTTAACATTTTTGATAAAATATTAGTTACTTCGGCAAAAGTTTATGTTCTAGTACAAGAAATTAAAAGACAACTCCTTCCTTCAATATTTTAAATTACAACTATATACACTTTTATTGCAGATGGGCATCTAATTTATCATAAACCCAACCTAAGCAGGTACCTACCTTCACACACTAACAAAAAATGTAGGAAAAATAAATTTCATCATTTAGGTATATGTGAATTTTACCAAAAATACACCTTTCATCTTCAATAACATACCAAAATTGCTCTGTATACCACTATTTTCTTGTTAGATTTGTGCAAAAATAATATTCTATTTCTGGAATTCTTCTTGGTTTTAAACCATTCATTATAATATTGTACTTAATTAAAACAATTTTCCTTCTATAAAAATACAGATATTCTGCTAAATTTCATTCTTCAACACTTCCGAATTGGCAACAAAGTTTTCCTTGTATCGCTTTATTTATCTAGAGAGGTAGTTATTTTTTTCAATTATTTTTGTCATAACAAATCAAAAAGAAAATTACTATATTATAAAAGTAAAAACATTGGAATACAAGCAATTTTTATATGAATCACTTCATTTGTTTTGGTCCGCGGCCCCCTATACAATAAGGCATAACCTCCTAACTATAAACCATAGAAAAATAAAGGGCTTGTTAGAGAAAACTAGTTTTGTTAAATATAAACAAAATAAGATCATACCATACATAACCTACAGATTTCAAAGATGTCTTTGATGTAACCTAAAATATTTCGGTGCCGTTCTAATATGCGGTCTACCGTCCTACATACAGTCTATGTGTGTACGCTATTATTCTAATATGCGGTCTACCTGCTAATAACTTTAACATTTAATATCTAATTGTGAGCAGTGCCTAACTCCGCCCGCATAATTATTCCAAAAATAGTGATCTCTCAGGTATGTTAATCCTGCACCCCAATTCCGCCCCGAGCGTATTTACTTTATTTTTGCGAGTTTGGGAAAATCCGATTAGAGTATTAAAGTAATAAAATAATATAAATTGTGTTTACAACAGTGAGGAAGGAATATCTTTGAGAAATTATCAATGTTAGATTTTGTTAAGATTGTTTCTTACCAGTACAATCAAAGTGTAAACATTGATAATTTCTCAAAGATATTCCTTCCTCACTGTTGTAAACACAATTTATATTATTTATGTTAAAGTTATTAGCAGGTAGACCGCATATTAGAATAATAGCGTACACACATAGACTGTATGTAGGACGGTAGACCGCATATTAGAACGGCACCAATATTTCTCTCTTCGTCTTCCAATTATTGCTGGCCCGCGTCAATGTAACAGGTCAGCCAGCACACCTCCCGGTCTCGCGCTTAGACCAGAGCTCTTGCAACCCGCAGGGACTGTGTACACATTACTCCTTTATTTTTCTGTGGTTTTGAATTTTGACATAATAGGCGTTTTTCAGAGTTTACCGGTTGACAAACCGGTTACAATCGGAAAACGCTCTAGCACAACCGCCTTTACCTAAGACGCTTGTGGTCTGAGGCGTATTCGATTGACGAAAATTGAGTCGATTCGGATAGGTTTAGGAATTTCGAGTGAAATACATAATTAAATAAAGGCAGTAGAAAGAGATAAAATACCATTAAAGTGTCATAAAATGATCCGGATCGATCCAGTGAATTGAATAAGAGACATGGCCCATACTCCGAGAGGTTATAGTTTTCTATAATCGACACAAAGCGATCGTGTTGTTTTTGTCTGCCGATCATTTGATAGCGAACGTAAAACAGAGCGAAAAAATATCGCTTTGCCCCTACTAATAGAATTCTAAGATCTCGCGGAGTCCCACTGCCGAGGCGTATTAATAGGTCTGTTCGTTTGTGGTGCACGAAACTGCACTAACACACCCTTCTTTTTTGTTTGTGAAGACACCCATTAAAAACAATCAATTTACGTTAATGCAATTTTGTGCAACACAAACGAAAAGCGACCAGGTTCACTTCAATTATTGTAAATCCAAAAAAGGTCTGTTCGTTAGTGTGGCACGAAACTGCACTAACCTACACTTTTAGGTTTGTTCTTTTATGTTGCATGAACCTGCACTGATTTTTTGCTAATGGGTATCCCCCACAAGTAAAAAAAAGTGCAGGTTAGTGCAACACAAAAGAAGAAACCTTTTGTGTTGCACAAAACTGCACTAACCTAGTTTTTTTTGTTTGTGGAGACACCCATTGGAGAAAAATCAGTGCAGGTTGGTGCAAATTGTGTAATACAAAAGAACAAACCTTTTGTGTTGAAACTGCAGTTACTTGCACAGATTTCTTCTAATTGATATCTTCTTATATAAAACAAAGTGTAGGTTAGTGCAGTTTCCTGCAACACAAATGAACAGATCTTGTTGCCCTCGACTTTTGTAAATTTAAAAAGTAGATTAATGCCACAAAATTGAAAAAAATTGTTTACCCCTCTAATTTTGTTTATGGAACTTTTCTAGTTTTATAAATTATCAGGAAATAAAAATGAACAAAAGTATTGATATAAATTAACGTAAACTTATATTTTAAAAAATCCTAGAACATATATTATGTAAAAGTAACAAATTTCTATTTATAAAATATTTCAACATCTATGTCACCAGTAGGAAGGTACTAAGGTACCTATATTATTTTGAGCCAGTCTTCACATTACATCTTTGATATATTCTGTGACTTATCTACAGGGTGTCTAAAATAGGTGATACCACTATTGCTATCTTCGAAATGGTAAAAGATACGAGGTCGGTTAAATTAGAGAAAATGTGCCATTTCTAGTCCCTATTCATATTCCGTTTACGGAGTTGCCAAATTCTCTATAGTTTCTTATCTACAGGGGATTTTTTAAAAATAGTCAAAAATTTAATTCTTAAATATCTCGAAAACTATTATAGTTTGGAAAAGGTTGTTTTTACAAAAATCACACGATTTTTTACCTTCTCAAAAGTAACGTTATATTTTGTTTATACCATTTGTTTTTACTGAGTTACTGATACTAACTTGTTTTTTTCAAATACGGACCTGGATTTTTTGCTGCATTTTTTGAAAGAATACTTCATACCCTTTACAACTATGTATCACTTGATTATGGTTTTCGACGTTTTGATGAGGAATAACAACATCATCAGGTTTTGCTATCGATACGGACCTGGAATTTTCCATGTTAAGGCACAGTTTCACAACCTATCGCTGTGGTTTAAATTATTCAACTGATTAATTTTAAACTATGTTCATGATTACTAACCAGAACCCTTTGGTCATTAAAGTTTGTCAAATTGCACTTAAGCCAATGAGTTATTGAAAGCAAAAGTTTAGCAGACTCAGATCAGATATAATTAGAGGCCTTTATTAATAGCACCTAACTGGTGGTTAAGTTTACTACATATTGTAAAAGGCACCCTTGATGATACGTCTTCATTATTTACGTTTTTAATATTTTCGTATCCAAAAATGACCTTTCAGTTCAAAAGATAATAATAAATAATCCTATTTTACCTAATGATTTCATTTCTGCTGCAACTCATTCTGCTGGTACAGTTGAATTACTATTTACTGGCTTTGAAAACAAACCACATCATCTCAAATTAAAGACCTTTAACTATATTCTAGCATAAAACCATTGTCATATTTACTGGGTTCGGATTACAAGGAATTCTAATCTAAAATCCGTTTTCTGCTTTATTTTTTGACATTGCGTTGAATTATAACATATGGACGGGCGGACGAGCCGGTTGATGGACGTGATTGGACTGACCACACGAAGCCAATCACGCCTCCAAGAATTAATTATTAGGATTTGTTATAATTAAAACTAAGCTTATGCTTTTTTCAGGCGTTGGACCAATTTTACAAACTTGAGGGTCCTGGTTAGTAATCATTATTATAATTAAAATTTACCAGTTAAAACAATTTAATCCACAGTTACTGATTCTGACCTAATTGTCTCCATAATAGGTCGTGAAATGGCGCATTAGAAAAATGCCAGGTCCGTACTGGTAGAATATCCTGATGATGATACTATTCTTCGCCAAAACGTCGAAAAACATAATCAAGTGATACACAGTTGTAAAGGGTATGAAGTATTCTTTCAAAAACTGCAGCAAAAAATTCAAGTCCGTATTTGAAAAAAACAAGTTAGTATCAGTAACTCAGTAAAAACCAATGGTATAAACAAAACCATAACGTTACTTTATAGAAGGGAAAAAATCGTGTGATTTTTGTTAAAACAACTTTTTTCTATCTATAATAGTTTTCGAGATATTTAAGAATTAAATTTTTGACTATTTTTAAAAAATCCCCTGTAGATCAGAAACTATAGAGAATTTGGCAACTCCGTAAACGGAATATGAATAGGGACTAGAAATGGTACATTTTCTCTAATTTAACCGACCTCATATCTTTTACCATTTCGGAGATAGCAACAGTGGTATCACCTATTTTAGACACCCTGTATAACCTGTAACAAAAGAAAATGGAACACATAATAACATGTAAAAGCCTACGTACATGATTACATAGTAATCTGAATAAAACCAATATGCAAAACAACCCAAGTAAATAACTTGTTTATAGATATCTTATTCTAAATAGTAACGTGTTTTATATTCACATGATAAAAATGGTAGTTAAGTAAACATGCCACAAAAAAAATTAGAGTTAGTGAATCATGAGCAAAAAGTTTATTAAAGGAGAAAGAGCAAAATTTTACTTCAATGAAGTTGAGGTGGATTAAATAAATACTCTACAGTTTGCTTGAGTTTGAGCGTGACACATGGTTAAAAAAATTATATTTCGTTTCCAAATTTTTTCCTTGGCAGTAAGGTATTTCGCCGAATATTGATTGTGTCTAGGATAACCTCTCAAATAACATTCATATAGAACTCCATTCCTCAAATGTAGGTTTATCAGGAAGTATGTTTTTGTGCTTTATCTTCCATCACAAGTAGGGTTGCCAGATTCGAAAGACTAATTTCCGGGACGACCTGTCAACCAAAAAAAAAAAAAAAAACAAACGCTCTATGGTTTAGTCAAAAAATTTACCTATGTGCTTGGCCAAAAGACCGACGGTAACATCGTTTACAAACACTACTTATATTTATCGCTAGACTTGGCAAGTTTTAACAATTTTTCGTCTTCAGGCCCTTTAAAAAGGACAAAAATTCTGAGCAAGTCGAACTGGACTTACTTCGAATTTGCAGCTCAGCTACAAGTTGTTTATTTTTGTTTGATTAAAGATTTCCGTGATAGTACAGTAAAATTCCGGGATCCGGGATGACCTAACAAATTCCGGGATTTTCCCGGATTTCCCGGACGTCTGGCAACCCTAATCACAAGTTCGATTTTTAGGGTTAGGAATTCTCATTCTTTAGAAATATTAAAATCTTTTGAATGCACCTAAAACAAACACATAAATGGATAATAATGACAAGAGGATAGTAGTTAAGGAAGCTGAAAAGCAGCTAATTTTTTATGTATAGCATTTCTAACGCAAATTTTAAAAATTAACAGAAAAAATATACAAATTTGGCTAGTATCTGTACGGTATTTTATGGGTCAATGGTTTCATACAACTTACCTTAGAAATACATATACATATGTTCAGAAGTTTATTTTCTTCTATATTTGTGTAATTTTTCTATTCGCTTCGCCTATTTTCCCAAAAATAATTTTTTTGATTCAAAATAACTTCGCTTTACAAGAAATACAAAACGCTTTGTTGACATTAAAATCTGACGTTTATCGTTCGAGTTTTCCCGAAACTGCGACCGCTTCCAAATCGGGATAGCCCCAAGTGGCCTAAAGTTCATCTGGCCTAATCCCGAAACTCACTTCGTGTCGAATCGGAGATCTTCGTTTCTGCAATTAGCCTAACACTCGAGAAGTTGACAAACAAGGATGGAATACGCATACTTTCTTTATTGTACACGTGCCAGTGTATTGTATGGAAAAAAATTATTTATAATTCACTGGCAAGTGATATTACCGCAAAATTTTATAACGGATTAGTTGCTTTAAAGATCTAAAGTGACCTATTATTTGTTTGAGATCCCATTTGTGTGTTGTGATTACAACAGTATTACAATCTTTTTGCAGATTAATTTGTCAACAAAACTCATACAATGCTTTACCAATTGTTTTCTAGATCGTTTCACACTTAAAAAGCAAGGAACTACCCATTATAAAACCGTACGATATGAGGTACGCTGATTGTAGAAGTTCTTCGGAGTTCGTACCTACCGTGGCAACAATTTTCCAAAGTATCCAGTTGCATAATATGCTAGAAAATATTAGAATGGTTCGGTGATTTTCTCGTGGAAATAAATATTAATAACAGTTTCTTTCAGTTCTTCCACAGATGTGTCCTGCATGACATAAGTATTAACTGCCAAAGTTTAGTTTTTGATTACCTATTTAATAAGTTAATCCTCTAAAAATACTTATAATCAAGTACTTAAAATAAATTTTAAAGTAACAAAGTATTAGGTACACGGAAGCTGATGAAAATGGAGTGAAAACGCACTACAAATAGACCTGACCTCTTAGTTTTATCCCAAAAAAATCAATAAAACAGTTAATATTATTCACCTTTTATTAAACCACTAAAAACTGTTCTTAAAACGAAAGCTAATTAAACAAAATAAGAAAAGCAATTAGCTATCCTTAAAATACCGAGAAAGATGCAAATAAATTAGTACAAACTCTTTTATGTTAAGACGATAATTTGAAATTTCGTCTACGATCAGCTGTTCAGCCGCTCTAACCAAAATAGCAAAATAGTTTGCTCCACATCAGGAGTTTAGGCCAAATGGGTGTAAAACGGATTATGCCATACGAGCTTAACCGAACGCCCGCCGGATACACTCGGGTTTAGGACAGTTGAACTTTAGGCCCGATGGGTTTTAGGCCCGATGGAGCCATCTCTCCAAACCTACAAGCCGATGTTAAGCGATTGCTGTTTCAAGTGGGCCTGGGCCGGCTTTGATTAAATCTTGGGCAACTTGACCAAAATTTAACAACGTGTTAAAATTTAACACGGTGTTAGTTAATCATCCTTTCTGCAACCCGCCGTTAAGGTTTCCGTAAATACTTGTTCTGCAAGAACTTCTTCCGGTGTAAGAATCTTTTTTGAATTTGAGGGTGGTTCTTCAATTCTCCGAAAATTTTGTAAAAAATTATCCTCAGAATTTTGTAAGAAAAGACAAGTATTAACCGCTTGGTCAATATCTGTTTCATAATGAGATATAAGTTGTATTGGGACAGGGCCTCCTATGATATATCCCAAATGGGTATTCATTAGTGTCAAAAAGTTTTTCTGTATTCCATCTTTTAATAGTGAATAGTCCATCTTTTAATAGTGAATAGTAAATATCAGCTCCTAACAAAATATGTATATCTGAAGGTTTGTCAAATTCTGGATCGGCCAGTTCAATATTTTCGGGAATAGATATCCTATCCTTAAGTAATTTAAATGGAGGTAAGTTAGTGGTAATTTGTTTGACAACTGTACAATTTATAGTAAACTTAAAGTTCTTGCTATTGGAGTAAACTTCAACATTGTTTAAGATTTTATTTGATTTGGTGACAGTGCCATCAACACCGCCAATGCTGATTTGAGCACGGTTAGTTCTTAATTTTAGCCTTTCTGTCAAAGATTCAGTTATGAGAGAAGTCGTAGAACAGGAATCAAAAACTGCTTTTACTGTTACCGGAATATGTTCAATAGTATATAAAGTTACCTGCGCTGTTGCCAGTAATGATTTACCGCTCGCAGATAATGTAGAAAGAACTTGCTCTCCTTTTTCATGTAAATGTGAATTGTCTTGTGTTGAATTCGAGTGACCTTGTGTTACAGCGTTGTGTGAATTAGTAGTGTTGTTTGATATATTATGTAAATTCCTAGATGTATTTGGCGCTGAGTAGTTCAAGTTAGAAGTTTGCGTTTCAGTGTGACTTTTCACATTTCTTTTTGTATTGTGAAAATTGTGAGGTGTATTTAACTGACCTTGTGATTGTGGTGTGTTTTGGTGTGTGTTGTTTGTTGGGTAACAATTAGATTTTTGAGCATTGAATTTCGTGTTACTTTGAGGAGTACTTGAATTGTCCGAAGTGTCACGAAAATTGTTAGTTTTATTTATGTGTAAACTAGAATGATAGAAACATCATTCTAGTTGACATATTGCGCATCCCAATGAACGGCAATCAGAAACCCGATGATTGTCACCCAAACAGTTAAAACAGAGCACGTTTTCCCTTATATACCTATGTTTATCTGAATGGGATAGGTTAAGATAACGAGAACATTTTGACATTGTGTGTCCCGCTATATTACAATATGCACATTTAGAGGTTTTTATATTAGGCACATTCGATTGTATTGAATTTTGCGACAAATGAACCTGATGAGAAAATTTTGGATTTTTTTGTCTCCGTACTAGAATCGGGAATTTTTCGTTCCATAACTTTACATCTGTCCTCCAAAAATTTTATTAAATTGTTAAGTGTTGGACGGTAATTTGGGTCACATCCAAACTCAAAAGTCTTTTTTGTCCCGCTGTCCAACTTTTGAGCAAAGACAAATACTAAAAATAAATCTAGGTCATAAGCCTTGAGATTTTTTAAAGATTCTATGTTTTGTTTAATGTGGGTAATAAAATTTCTTAAAGTTATATTTTTGCCCAGTGGAGGCGATTCTAATATACTTTTAATGTGAGCATATATTATAGCTAACTCAAACTGATCGTCATATCTATCCTTCAAAGTGTCTAAGGCAATCTGAAAATTTAAGTCTTCAATTTCTAAGTTGTTAATTAAATTTAACGGTTCGTTTTTCAAATAAGACTTTAAATAAGTTAATTTTTCAGCATTCGACAAGTTGGGATTTTGTACAACAGCTTTGTCAAACAATTGATAAAAGTTTTTCCAGTGAACTCTTTCACCTGAAAATTGAGGGATTTGTAAATCTGGTAATTTTACAAAAGATTTATTTATGGGCTGTAAATTTAGTTGATTTACAGGAAAAGTATTATGCTGTACGCTAAAACCCTGTAAGCGAGATATTGCGTTTCTAATCGCCGCTAAATGTTCAAAAAATTGGTTTTCGATAGATACTCTGTCTTGTTCTTGACTCTCATCTTCAATTTCAATTTTATCTTGTGTAATATTATAGTCTTGAAATGCTTTAATTAAACATTCTGATCTCAAATTAAACTGTGTAACATCTTGTAATGTATCTTTGTTTTTATTATACCATATTTCTACTCGTGTAATAGCGCTCTTATATCTACCTCGTAAGGCAATAAGTGCGTCCATTTTGAAGATAAGAGTTTGAAAAATGTATAAAAAATATGGTGTTAACCTATTACAGTGCAAACACAATCAGTAAACCCAAAGGGAATCAAATCTGTAGTCAAATAAATGTAGGCAAGGTTGCTTAATCAAAAAATTGACATTAACGTGTTACGGTCCTGTACTACAGAATTTTGGTAAATATGTAGTTTCACTTATCATTAGCTCGTTATTTAACAAGGATTTTCCAACACGATAAGTTAAAGTATAGTCAATTTTTTATACCAAGCACCAGTTAGCTTAAACTTATTCCAGAAAGTAAGTATTTTTATGCTATACAACAACGTACATTAAATTGAAAAGATATCCACCTAAACGTTATAGCTTAAATTTTTCAGTGAGGAAAACTTGAACACGAATGTACCTAGTTAGATATTCATCAGTAATAAACCGTTTATTTCGTAAAACCGAATAAATCTTAACCCCGGATAGCATGTAAATAGGTGCAAATATCCTAAACAGATTGGTAAATATTGTGCAATAAAATCTATTAAGTTTACCCTTATTTGTTTAATTTAAGTTCACTGTCTATATTTTACAGTAACAGAAATTACCGTAAGCAGTAAAAATTTAAAGTTTTTCAAATAAATTGCATGGTAAAGACTAGTTCAATGTTTTTGACAAAAAATATAAAAAGTTGTTTTACAGTCCCCGCATGTAATAATTAAAGCTTTGCAAACGGGGGTAAATCCAGAGACGGCTCTAACCTAGTTGGAAATAAAATTAGGATTCGATGTGAAAATAAAATACAAATATTTATTTACCCACATTGTGTTATTTGAAAGTGCGAAATACGAAAATACCATACAGGGTGTCTGACAAGTCTTAGCATGGGCACATATCTTTACTATTAATTAAGATAGAGACACCAAATTTTAGTTTTATCGTATTGCTTAATAAATCTACTTTTTTATGTAACTTGACTTTTACACTCCCCTTGGGGGGTTACGCTAGGGAGTTGAGGTCAAAAATTTTAAATGCAACCCTATGCCGTGTGGTACCTCATTTTAAAGGTTTTTCTCAGATGTTACTTCTTGGCAGAGTTCCAAAACGGACTTTATTACTGCCAAGAAGTTCAGGGTGGCCATTCTAAACAACTTTTAACGTAATAAGTAAGGCAGTCACTGTTGGTCTGTTACCAGAGGCGTCGATGCCGAAAATAAGTACATACGGTATTTGACAGAAATAATTTAATTGATGGGCGTTGCCGTGATTGTGTGAAATAAGAAAAACGGTTGAATGCAAGTTCGACTCGCGCATAGAGGGTTCCGTGAGACATACAATATTGTGAATTTCTCACAGGACGCAAAAGTCTCAATAACTATGGTAAGGCTAATGCTTGAATAAATAAGAAGAGGCGGCCATGCCGGAAATAAGTCAGTGCGTAATATAACTGATTAGTAAGGCTGTCACATAGTTAAGAATGTTCAAAAAAATAAGACGTCATAAAATCGTAAAAATATGTTAAATACGTAGTTGTAGTTTTACTATTGGAGATATATTCTTGAAAGTAGGCAGGTTTGAATGTAGACACCAAAGTACATCCCCTGAAATTTCGTACGCATGTCTAGCCCTCTTAGTTTGCACGTGGTACGCAGTTTAGTCCAATGCGCAGATGGCAAATAACGAGAAATGGAGTTGAAAGAAACTTGGGAACAAGTTATAAAGTTAAATACGTAGTGGTACCTTGACTTTTGGGAATATATTCTTAACAGTGAAAGGGTTTTCATGTAGACACCAATGCCCATCTCCTGAAATTCCGTGCGCATGTCCAGCACGCTCGGTTTGCGAGTGGTACGCATTTTGGTCTACTGTGCAGATGGCAAACAACGAAAAATAAAGTCGAAAAAAACTTGGGAAAAAAGTTATAAAGTTAACTACGTAGTGGTACCTTGACTATTGGGGATATATTCTTAAAAGTGAATGGGTTCGAATGTAGACACCCAAGTACATCTCCTGAAATTGCGTACTTATGTCTAGCACGCTCGGTTTGCGCGAGGTACGCATTTTGGTCTACTGCGCAGATGTCAAAAAACAAAAAATATATAAACGACAAATGAAGAAGTACAGTTGGAAAAAAGAAAAAAAGTGCCCCACAAAACAAAAAATAGCAGCGCAGACTGGTACTGTATGGCACAAGAGGTCGACTAATGGTCGACTTGTGCCCCGCCCGATTATACGATTTACGATTTATAATTTTTATAGGCTTGCCATTTAAAAATGCATTAAAATACGGGAGTTGCGGTAAAATGTTTCTTTTTTGAAGACTTTTAAAAGAAGAAGCCACCCGGCATAGGTTTGCATTCAAAAATTTTGACCTCAACTCATTAGCGTAACCCCCCAAGGGGGTTGAAAAAGTCAAATTACATAAAAAAGTAGATTTATAAACCAATAAGATACAACTAAAATTTGGTGTCTCTATCTTTATTAATAGTAAAGATATTTGACCATGCTAAGGCTTTTCAGACACCCTGTATGGTATTTTCCTATCTCTCACTTTCAGATAACACAATGTGGGTAAATAAATATTTATATTTTATTTGCACATCGAATCTTGATTTTATTTCCAACTAGTTTAGAAGCCGTCTCTGGATTTACCCCCGTTTGCAAAACTTTAAATACGGTTAGAATAAATTGAAACACTCTGACCTTATGCTATCCGTCGGCAACTGAGAGAAAGAGCTTCTGCCGTCGGCAACTCTTCAGGCATATACCCGGCCGTGTCTCGTGAAGGAACACCTGCAGCGACGATTCGTTTTGTCTCTTTTCCGCTAAGGGTAATATTTTATTGGCGCATGCAGTGAAAGGAGTCATTTTATTATAATTAAGACGTTACGTAGACAGCAGGCGCGGAACTACTATGCAGCAAGAGGACGCAATGCGGGGGGGGGGGGGGCGGGCCTCTAGGGGGCCCACGGCCCAGAGTGTCGTTCATGCAATTACACGTCACGTTTAATACCAGGGCCGTAGCTAGAGGCTCTGGGGCCCCGGGGCAGCAAGTGATCGAGGGGCCCTTTATCTCCTCACTTCGGAGGCCTTTATGCTTGGGTTTGCTCGGGGGCCCTGGGGCACTGCCGCGGCGGTGGCTACGGCCCTGTGTAATACGAGAGCTATATTATTATAATGTTTATAGTACCTAACAATAGAATTAAGAACTAAAACGTTTTAAAGTTTTTATGTCGCCGAATTTTTTATTAAATGCAAATAGTAAACAAATAATTTAAAGCAATTGAATTAAAATATTCCTTTCGCAACGAAACAGGTGTTCTTTGTTCGGCTCCTTTAATTTTTCCGAAAGCTTAGTACTCGGGCAGCGATAGCGAACCGCTCTGAATACCGCACTTGTTTGGTCTGTTGACAAAAAATAATAATTTATATTTATTCGGGCCGCTAAAAAATAAAAATAAAATATAGATGGGTTTTATTTAAAGGAAGTCTCGTTTCCGAAGTTTTAAAAGCATTATCTGTTACCGAGAATTGTTTTATGGATTGAAAATACAGTGTAACCTCTTTAATCCGAACTAATAATTGTACTGGTTGATCCGGATTTTCGAAATGTTCTGATTGTCGAACAAAGACAGAAAATATCCATTTTCCTAATTATCTACTATTTTCAACATTCTCACAATGAAAATCTTTTTATTTTCAAATAATAAATTAACAACTGTACTACATATCATATTTTGTTGTAACTTCTTGTCTTGGTTACATCTCCAGAAATGTTGGTTTATCAGCGCAGTAACTTTCTTTATTTGTTTCTCTATACCCCCTAACTATATTTTATCCCTCCACTATGACAATGGAAGATTATCATTTTCACTTCAACCACCATCAACTTTTACTCCAAGGCTTTTGAAGAATTTCTGGCCTCACGTTTTCCCATGCTTTTGCTAGTCCGATCACAATATCTTTTAGATTAACTTCCTTCAGTTCTGCAGCAATATCTGCATCTTTAGAAGCGACAATACGTTTTAAGACACCTTTTTTGTAATGCAACTTGACCCCTTGAATTACATTTTGGTCCATAGGTTGCACGAGGGGGAGGGGGGGGGGGGGGTACATTTGGCGGCAAAAACATTACAACAATTTTCTTGTATAACCCGCCTCTAAACTCTTAATAACCTCAGTATTTTCTTTAATCGTTAAAGTAACGCGTTTCCTTTTAGAAGTCATCTCTGCTCTAAATTGCAATGCAAACTGAACTCACTAATGGTTAACGGTCTAACGAGCAATGAACAGTAAACAAAACAAATCTTTATACAACATTCCCGCTGTTCGAATTACTGGAGGTTCGGATAAGAGCATGTTCGGTATTAAGAGGTCATACTGTATATATTTTTCATCATAGAGAGTCTTAGTCGGTTAACAGCTGTTAGAGAGCAATAAAGGCAGGAATATATTTGTCATAAAGTATGGAATAAAAAAATCTTATCAATACAAGTGGTGCGGCATAAAGGCGTAGACAAAAAGAACTTGAAAATGCTAGAAAAAAGCTTCCAAAAATTTCTAATTTTTTTCCGGGCAAGTTAGTAAAATCAGAAGTGCGCGAGACTACGGAAGTGGATATACAATCGGAACCAGTGAGTAACTGTGCAGTCTTGAAACGGAAGTGACTCCAAGTACCAGTACTGGTTCGGTAACGGTAAACGATGAAAAATAACCCATTAGTGTAGATGAGATTCAGACAAATATACATGATTTTCAGAATGACCTAGGTTATTTTACAAATAAAAATTTGTCAGATAGTTTAAAAAGGCAAATAAATCAATACACCTTCTTCTCGCCCTACCGGCCCATTCCCAAGGGATCCCGCACAAAATAATAGAAAGTTCTCAGCTGTGTATTACAAAAAGGAAACATCGTATGGCTTAATTGATAGACAGTGGTTGGGTTATTCTAAGATTCTGGATTCTGTTTATTGCGAACCTTGTTGGCTTATTTCTACAGCCAAAATGGATAGCTGGCGACAAGGCATTAGGGATTGGCAAGGATTGTCGAGGAAAATTCAACTTCATGAAACATCTCAAGCACATTTATCGGCTTGTTATATTTATGAAAAATGGAAACATAACACTGTGATAGATAAAGAAATGGAAAAAAAAATTAAATATGAAACAAGTTTTAGGGTTCAAGTCCTCGAACGTCTAATAAATATAACATTAACGCTTTCTAAAAATAGTCTAGCATTTCGTGGCCATCGCGAATCTTTTTCAGAAACATATAATGGTAATTTCTTGTCAATGGTCCAATTAATTGCTAAATACGATGACGTGTTAAAACAAATTGTTAGCATGCCCAAAGGTACAATAAAATACTTAAGTCATCAAATACAGGATGAATTAATAGATATTTTAAGCAATAAAGTGAAATTAAATATAATTTCAAAAATTGAGAAAGCTCCGTTTTTTGCTATTATGGTGGATACTACACAAGACCTTAGTAAAAAAGATCAATTAAGCCAAGTATTGAAATATGTTGAAATAACAAAAAATGAGAAAGATGAACCCATGAAGTTAGAAATAAAGAAATCCTTTTTAGGATTTACGGAAGTACATGATCATTCAGCTCATGGACTATCATCAAAAATTCTTAAATTTATTGAGGATAGTGGAATCAGTTTTGCCAAATGTCGAGGTCAAGGCTACGATGGAGGAGCGGTTATGAGCGGAATTTATGGTGGAGTCCAAGCCATTATAAAAGAGAAACAAAACTACATTCATTGTGCAGCCCACAGTCTAAATTTGGTAATAGGAGATGCGGTAAAATGTTCTATGGAAATTCAGTCTTACTTTACAATTCTGGAAGAAATATACCTATTTTTTGGAAATAGCTTGACACGATGGGACATACTGTCAAAAATAACAGGAGAAAGCGAAATAACTTAAAACGACTTAATCCAACTCGCTGGGCTGGTAGAGTGTCATCTTTATTGGCTATAAAGCTAAGATTTCCAGACATAATAAAATCGCTTGATAAAATAATATTGTGTAGCAATAAGACTCCAGAGCGAGAAGAGGCCAAAAACATTAACAAGAAAATTTCCACTTTTGAGTTTGTATTTATTTGTGTTATGATGGAGAAAATTTTACTGCAAGTAAATTTTGCATCTAAATTATAGCAAGTCAATGACATAGACCTTTCGGAAGCTGTAGATTCATTAAAAATTGTAAATGATAGGCTAAGTAAATGGAGGAATAAATACAGCGCACATAAAGTTGAGGCTTTATCGTTGGCTAGAAAATGGGTTATAGACGCAGAGTTTAAAAATAAAAGAACAAGAGTAAGTAAGCGTCACTTCGATGAGCTGGCTCAGGATCACGGCTTTGAGAGTGACGAGGAGTACTTTCGAATCAATGTATATACATATATACAAACTTTTATATATATAAAAGTTTGTGACGTCACATGTGGGGAACTAAATCGTAGATTTGATGGATTGATGGTTTATATCAAGTATGTAATATTTTTAACTTTTTAAATCCTGAAAAGCTAATTTCACTGTCCAATAACGAACTTTTAAAATGTTCATAAAAACTTATTAAAGCTTACGAAGAAGACATATTATTATCTTGTGCCCTTTCCATCGAAGTAGTTAACTTAGTTTCAGTTCTAAAACATGAACTTCTACAAATTAAAACCATTAAAGAATTAGTAAAATTGTTAATTATAAAATATATTGCAATAGGACCATGTTTTAGTAGCGTTATAAAAGCATTATTGTTATTTTTAACTCTTCCAGTTACTACAGCAACCACAGAAAGATCGTTCTCAAAGCTTAAAATAATTAAAAATTATATGCGAACAACAACTGAACAACGGCTCAGCAATCTTTCAGTTTTAGCCATAGAAGCTGAAGAGGCTACAGAATTGGAATTTAAAGATATTATTACAAATTTTGCTGAAGGAAAAGCGCGACGTAAATCATTTATATAATTTTTTTATCTATTATTTTAGACCTATATTTTTATCAAAAATGTTAATTTACCCTGAATTTACTGTTTTGTTTTTGCATAATATATAAAGTTATTTTATTATAATCTTTTGTTTTATCTAAAGAGGATAATTTCAGTCTCATGCGAATACATCTTTTTTTAAAGTTTAGATTTTTATGGAGAAACACCTATTTCTCTAATTTACGTTATTTTAGCTTAAGTAAGTAAATAATTTTGAGGGGCCTGAAAAATAATTTTGCGGGGGGGGGCCAAATTTTGAAGTTCCGCCACTGGTAGACAGATGCTCGTTTGGAACATGATTTATGTGATATCGGCACGGCTGCGTCAAAGGTGTCGGCTTCGTTACCTTTTTTTTGCGGTTTCACTTTCCTTTAGTTATACTATACAGGTGTGTACTACGTATCACCGAGGAGAGGCAAACGGCATTCGGCCGAACGACGTTCGGAGCGAGGCCGTGCGATACCATTCGACGGGAGTCGGTACATCAAAGAGAATTTGGTTCAGGTGTGGACGGTGTTTTGCCTCGTTGAGTTTCAAATTAAAAAGTCAGTGTAGGGTGGTGTACGTATTTATTATTTTTGTGGTTTAGGCAAAGTTTACAAAATTAATTTTGTAAACTTTGGTTTAGGTTTCAATTAAAAATGAATTGGGATAATGAAAAGATATTGTAGGCTTCCGGAGTAACAACTTTTCGTAAATATGTATCGTTTCTTGATATTGTTTCACGAATTGATTCCAACAAAAAAATGAAGTCGTTGGGAGACATTCTCGTGAAATTTCGAAAATGGCCACTATCTTCCTCCACATACTATTTAAAAATAATTTTCCTAGCGTGATAAGTCTATTTTGGTATATTCTGGTTGTCCACCAGCGTCTTTTTTTCTAAAATATTTAAAAAATAACAACAAAATTGTTTCAATCTGAACTAAATTTTTATTCATAAACATGACAATTGTTTCGACATCACAGTGTCTTCGTCGGATGGTTGGTATAAACTATCTGTTCTTATTATATGTATTAAATACTCAACAAATTTTTACCTAAAAATTTTTACCTAAAAAATTTGTTGAGTATTTAATACATATAATGAGAACAGTTAGTTTATGCCAACCATCCGACGAAGATACTGTGTTGTCGAAACAATTGTCATGTTTATGACTAAAAATTTAGTGCAGATTGAAACACTTTTGTTGTTATTTTTAAATATTTAATAATGGATCTTCATCAAGTAAAGGCTACATCAATTCAATCTTTTTTTAATAAAACCGCCGTCAATATAAACGCAGTACTAGCTACTACCACATCGTCGACGCTCTCCATACTCCGCAGCTGATCTGAACGAACTAACGAACTTACGGACGGAGGATGGGAACGGCGCCTCGTTCGGTGCCTCGGCGTTTGTTGTTCGCAATCAAAAAAAGTTAAAGCGTTTGGCATCGCATGCCTCGTTTGGCATCGCATGCCTCGTTCGCGTTCGTGCTCAGATGTATACGCGCCTTTATGCCTTAACAAAAAAAACTCTCAATTTTAGTTTCAGCAGAAATAAATTTTTCGTTTATGATTTTGACAGTACAGTTTTTGTTTTTTAAATAAAAAACGATGTGAAATTTATTTTTGAACAATTAGGTATTTCAATAACGTGTTATACAAAAACTTAATTTTTTCGAAAACGGCTAATTTCATCGAAACAAATGTAGAGTACCTTTTTTAAAGAGGAATGACCAAAGTATTTAAAAAATCCGTTTTCAGCTCTGTAAAATGATACCTGTCAAGAATTTGGCCCAAAGAGTGTGGTGGCAAGTCCATTCCTGACTTACCTGACGATGTCAAACATTTACTGTAGTATGGTTTTATGAGTCTTTATGGTCAACATAAAATAGTAAAATTTCATTAAATTATACAAGTCGGTTCAAAAGTTAGAGCCAAAAAAGTAAATCGTTGCGTCCCCTTTGGGGCTCTGTATCTCCGTTGAGGGGCACTTTAGGAATTTTTTTTCTATGACAAATTAGGGTTATTTTGACCTCCCCTCTACGCTCCCGAGAGCATGCCATATACTTACCGGACACCCTATATATATATACAGGGTGTTATGAAATTCACTGCATATATTGGAATGGGTGACTCCTGGGGTAGTCTACAGACATATCCCATACTTTTTTTTTCTTAAATCGAACATTTTAAAAATTTTCAAAAATACCCTAAAACCAGTCTATATTCGCCGCATCTGGCTGATCGTACACAAGGCGCTTGACGTAAATTTGCGCGCGAAAAATTAAAAACAATTGAATGTGTTTAAACGTTGCCAGACATTATTATAAATCTTTAAGAATAATTTATTTTCTGTTATTAACTGTAATTTAAGACAAAGGTAAAACAAATTTAAACCTTTTTCGAAGAGAAAACAAAAAAAAATTAGTAAAAACTGCGAAATCAATCCTTTGTGTCAGTAGCCTTAGTTTTAACTAATAATTATGACACCCTATATTATGTTATTAATGATCATAAGCGTTATTCCTACTAAGTAGCTTAAACTTTCTGCCAAGGAAAAGTTAAAAATCAAAACGAAAATACTAATTGAGCACAACTACATAGTACTTACTTTAAAAGTATAACCAGATCCGCTACCATCCGTTACCATAATACGTAAATATTATTAGTGTTTTAAATTAAATTTAATTTTCAGCCCTATTACGCTACTCACTAAGCACAAACTAGATAAAACTGATCAAAATATTGGTTAACAACGGATCGACGAAGACCATTTTCTAGGTAGTGAAAATAAATTACATTGTTTAAAACTTTAAACGAAAAAAAAATTAAAACATTCATTGCGTGGTTTGTGTGCTGCTGAAAAACTTAAATATAGCGCATGACTCTTTGATGACATTAAGAAATCCTTCTGTTTCGATCTCCCTTCATCATGAAACATGTATCTTGTCTCTTTGTCACTTTATAGGCGATTTTAAATCAGTGACCTAGTCATGACTACATCACCTTATTTGGCAACGTTGCTCCATATACTCAATGTTTAACCTAAAAAATCAAAGTATTAAGATTAAATGAGACAGCGTTGCCCAATGGTCTGACTAGGTCACGATTAGGTCACTGATTTAAAAATGGCTAAGGTGTAAAATAATAGCCATATTTTGGCGTTTATCAAGCAACGCAATTTTGGTAACCTGGTATAGATCAGTCTCTCTTCAACGATATGGAAATAAAAGAGATAGAAAAATCACCACGTCGTAATCTGGTAAACGCCATATGCCAAATGAGTGATGTGTCAAAATGAATTGAAGGTTGAAGGCAAACATCTGTATTTACGTTAACCTGTATTTGTCGCGTTTTGGTTTATTTACATTTTGCTATGTTTTTTAGCGTATAAAAGTGTTAAAACAATTCGTATTCGTTGGTTAAAACTGTTTGTTGCGATTGTAGGGTGTACTACACGTTTATAAGAAATGTTTACACGAAAATGTCATTAACCTGTTGTGGCAGTCCCTTCAAAATGAATGAAGATGGGTTGTTTTTTATTCTGTACGTGTAGTCTTAAATCACAAGGTTTTAACCCATTTAGATGAATTATTAGGCAGACATAGGATGGTTAACTAGTATACCTAATAAGAGACAATCCTAAATTAAGGAAGTTTCCAGTACATCTTTAATAACAGGTAAAACACTTTAAGACACGTTTTCGTTTACATTTAACTGTCTCTCACAGGTTTAAACCTTTATTTTATATACCTAAAAACTGTTTTTGTTAAACTTGTATAGCCTGTATCAAGACTAGTGAATAAGTATGTATACCAAAAGACAAAAGTACACCAGTTACAATTTTACATTTAATTTTAGAAACACCTACTGCTCTGAAGGATGGGAATCATCCAGATGCAATTATTTTACTATGGGACTATCAAAAGTAAACAAGACGCAGTTAACAGAGGAGAGAGAAATGGAGATTTGAAACGAAATTTTCAGAGGTAAGTAAATTTAAGAGTCTGTAACATTAGATTTTGGTGTAATTTATTAGATGGGCAAAGAATGTAAAATATTATTTTTGCATTTTGCATTAGGTTTGTTCCAATTGAAAAGTTCACAGTTCAGAACTGCTTGGAATCCATGCGAGAACTTATTGTTCTAGAATCGACTTGACTAGTGTTGGAACGATTTAGAACTGGTTGAGAATTTTGTTTGTTTATCCTAACCTATAAAATCACAAAAAATACCTGTTAGAAAATATTGCCGCTTTTATTAATATATGGCAACAAGAAATGGAAGAAAAATTGCTGTGTTCTTCTATTACTAATTTGATTAATAACAAAAATAAAATAAGTGAAGTTAGATAGCACGTTAAACTGATTCAGAATTATCTTGGAACACAATTCACTCGTTCTAGGAACACTGCACTATAAATTCTTACAGCCGGATTCTCCAACGCTAGTCCGGTCTAATTTGACAACCAAAAGTTTTAAACTGACAACTGTAAGAATAAGACAACTAAATTTTATACTATGAATTTATTTCGGAGCTTTTTCGCAAATTGATAAAGAAAAGGGCAATTTTAGTATGCACTTTCGACAATAATAGAACTAAATTCACTCTAGCAACCCGTCCAAGATGAAAATCATTTGAAGACCAAACCAATCGCTGAAATATCCGAATAATTCATAAATTTTCAATGACGGCTTATTAACAACGACAGGACAAAAACTTGTCAAAACATAACTGATCAACTAGAAGATCTTAATTTAAACCAGTACTAAATCTTAAACTTTCTTAGTGAATCTGGACGTTAATTTTTAAATCGACTTGTAAAGTGACAGTAAAATAGCTTTGCGCAAACTCAGTAAACTTTTGAACTTTTGTTGCAACAAACCTAAATATAATACCTGTATTAAATAAAACACAATATTTTGACAATTATTTTGTCATTCTCAAGTTATTGTTTAGTAATAATTCTATTTTTTATTTACAGCGAAGAAATGTACCTCACATCTGGGAGAAAGTCTGTCAAAGGGAGGATAGAGTGGTGTTACTTTTTGTTTTTTGTATTTAGATTTTTGTGGAGGATAACCCATCTTTATAGAAATTTCACTATGTTGGGTAAAAAACTGTAATAAACGATATTCCTGATTTTTACTTTTTTTGTTCAAAAATTGCATCAGCTCAGTTTTACCAATAAGTTAACTTCCCTTACTTTACTTAACATTTTTTGAAAATAAAACATCTAAAGTTTTATGTTGTTTGTTACAAAATAGGAGCTTGAGCTATCGTGTATAGATACAGGTATTACTACCTTTTCATGCTTTTTATTAAACTAGATATAATGGCTAGTAACCTAGGTCAGTACCTGTGGCATATGGTGAAATTTCAAAGTTGTATATCTCTGTTCCTACTTACAGGAACCATACCACATACCACATTTGGAGGTTTTAATAGTGAGCCCACTGAGAATGTTCTGGTAAACCCAAGCAAAAATTCAACTTTTTTTCGCAAATTCAAAATTTTTTTTTTCTTTACAAAAAAATTCCTAGTGGGCTCGCTATTAAAACCAATAAAAATTGGTACCGGTCCAGTATGTAGGAACAGAGATATACAACTTTGAAATTTCATCATATGCCACTGGTCACTACCGTCTCTATAGTTGTGCCTTTAAACAAATTAAAACGATTTTGATTTTGTACAAAATCTCATTATCTCATTGTTATAATTATATTACATAATTATCACTAAAGAAAACATTTTAAAATGTTTTTGATAAAACTAAATTTTAATAAAATATAGTACATATGTATGTATTAAAAAAAACAAAGACAAGCAGATCTTTATTAATGCCAAAAAAATACAGTGATGTTATCCTAGAAATGAGCCTAATCCATATAATATGTAAATTACAATAACATTAAAAGTATTAAAACAATAGTTATACAAGCAAAAATTACTAGATTTCAGTTTCACTTTGCCATCAAAGCTTTGCAAATACCATTTAAACTTGGTAGGCAGCAAATGGATCTATAAAAAAATTAAAAGTACCTTTTGTCAAAAGTAAATTTTGTTTACTTTGGAGTAAGTTGTTAGTTTTTAGGTTGTATTTCACTATTTGTCTAGACATTTCATGAAAAGTCCAATTACGCTAAACGGCTACATACATATACATCATTTTTAGAATGAAAAATTTTAGCTATAAAAAAGATAATGAAACCAGGTATATTTTTAAATTTGTGAGAAATAATGTTTTCAGTGATGTACAGACATCACTGAAAATATTATACAGGAAGTTGGCCCCCCAAATGCAAAATTTATTAAAAATTAATGGAGTTCTGAGTTTCTTATGAAGAGTTCTAGAGTTCTTATTTTTATTAATAGCTCCGTTAAAATCAAAGTAAAAACACTATTTTAAAAATGGGGGGCTAACGTCACGCAGCCCCCCATTGTTGCAGAAACAAAACTTTCGCCACAGTGCTTAATAGTTATAAAGGAGTTATACAGTTCTTTATGATTTTCGAGCCCAGAACTCTTACCAAAAAAATTCTAATACATGTTTTGTGCTTTTTGAGAAGGAAAAAATTCAACAACAAAATGTCATTATCTTTCTGTAGAACTGTAAAATAATGGCAGCACTAACGGGAACTCATGAGTTTTAAACCAGAACTCTTGTTAAACAATATTTCATGGGGGGTCAACTTCACACTTTTTTAACAATCAAAAATATAAGGTGTAAATAAAAAAATACCATTCTAATTCTACAGAACTGTAGAACTGTTGCAGCACTAACGGGAACTCATGAGTTTTAAACAGAACTCTTGTTAAAAAAATATTTCATGGGGGCCAACTTCACACTTTCTTAACAGTCAAAAATTTAAGTTGTATCCATTTATCTAGTCAGTTCTAACAACACGTGAAATTGTAACATATTTAGGTACTGTTGCAATAATCAAATACGTTTATAGTAACAAGAGTTCTGGTTCCCGTTAGTGCTGCAATAGTTCTACAGTTCTGTGGAATTACAAATTACAATGGTGTTTTTTTACAACTTAAATTTCTGACTGTTAAAAAAGTGTCAAGTTTACAATTTGGCCCCTATGAAAATTTTTTTAACAAGGGTTCTGGTTTAAAACTCATGAGTTCCCGTTAGTGCTGCCATAGTTCAACAGTTCTGCATTTTGTTGTTGAATTTTTTCCTTCCCAAAAAGCACAAAACATGTATTAGAATTTTTTTGGTAAGAGATCTGGCCTCGAAAATCATAAAGAACTGTAGAACTCCTTTAGAACTATTAAGCACTGTGGCGAAACTTATTTTTGCAATGATGGGGGGCTGCGTGAAGTTAGCCCCCCATTTTTAAAACAGTGTTTTTACTTTTATTTTAACAGAAATATTAATAAAAATCAAAAAGAACTCTAGGCCATTCACAGGAATCTCAGAACTCCATTAATTTTTTAAAGAATTTTCATTTGGGGCCAACTTCATAAGATATTTTCTGTGGCATATAAAAGCGGGGTCAGCCCCCCATACTCCAATCCATTATCTTTTCTGGTACTGGGGAATAGGATACTGAATGGCGTCGTTATTTCACAACTAAAAAAAAAACAATAATACAATCAATGCTCCAAGCAACAATTAAGATCATTCAGATTTAATTAGAAAATAAAAAAGGGTTTCTAGAAATTTATAAAAAAAAACTTTAGGAATACTTAAGAAAGGCGCCTTTTCCTTTGTAGCATGTGAGATTGATCCGATCTTTACCAAACGTTGTAAAATTATTATTTGTGACAACCCACCACAATATCAGTCTATGGACTTTGCTCTTGGCATTTTTCAAAAAACCTAGTTACTGTGTGTAGACCCCCGGTCAATAGGCTTATTTGGAAACTTTCAAGAGCAAAGGTCCCTTATTTTAGGGGCTAATGCCATCAAATCATGCTTGAAGTTAAGGGTTGGTGCATACAATCACGTTGCCAAGTTTGGTAAAGATTGTGTTTGATTGACCCCCCAGTCAATAAGTTTCTATGAAAAATGTCCCCCTATTTTAAGGGCCATTGACTTGAAATTATGGTGGGTGGTAAAGCTTGGGACGTACAATAATTTTACAAAGTTTGGGATTGGTTGGCTTAATCTATACCCCTGGTCAATTGATTTTTATTTTGGTCAATAAATTAGGACATCCCGCTCTTTACGCATAATGTTTAGTAACGTATGCTGATACTGGCTTTAAAGTATTATTTATGTTAATATAGAATTCTGTATACATGTATATAGATAGAAATCATAAACATTTAATATAATAACACTTATCGTAAAATGTTTTGTTTAGTTGATTACCTGTTCTGGTGGGGATCTGTTCTAATTTGTTTTTGATACTTTGTAACCTTTTTGTTTCATTGCAAGTGGTTGTCAGCTCTACTGGCAAAATCACAGGCTGCTTTTTGTTTTCTATATTCAACATACTGTTTTTTTGTTGGCAATGGGATAGTTTGCATCTACCAATCTATTAATATCTATTAATCTATCTATTAATTTCCAAAGTTTCGATTGTAATGATTTTGGTGTTTCTTTAACAGAAGAGCGTTTTGAGTTCTGTCCATCCATATTTTCTTTTTCCTTCAAATACAAAAGTGTAATATAATAATATAAATTGACCCCGACTGATTTCAAGGTAAGGTACAATTAATAATAATAAAGATGTTTATTTATGCCAATAAAACAATTAAAAATATAAATATAAAAATGATAAACTAAAAAAGAAAACCAAAAAATGACAGTAGTATACTAGTTGGCATAAATAGGTAGGGTTTTGATTTATAAAAAATCATTCTTCCAATCCTACCCTTACTAAATAATTTTTTATATTTTTTTTGAAAGTTATATAGCTTAAGCCCCTCAGACTAGAAGGAATATTATTATAAATTACAGAAGAGGTATATTTAAAACTTAAAAATACATAACCAGTAACTTAATGGCCTATGAGGATAAATTACTCTGAGTCAGAGGAAAGGATTGGATGCAATTTTTTGTAATAGAAATCACATTCTTAAATATAAATTAATTAAAAGTGGTGTAACATTCAAACTACAAAATAAACACTTACACCCTTTATTTTTTATTGCATTTTATGATACACCACATACAGTGTGTTCCTAGTAATGGCAAAATAAAGTACTTTCTATGTGAATAAGAAAAGCTTTATAAAGAATAACTTTTTGTCAAAAAATTACAAATAAGTTCCATGTGTGGTATAGGTAAACATATCCAGGGACACCCTGTATATAATAGGTTCTTTTTATTAACCGTGATAATAGTCCAAGATATAATGTCATGACACTGAGAAATAACAAGATTATTTTGGCATATTTTTAATGGAAAGCCTGAGGGAAAGTTCAGTCATTTTTATAGGAGAAAGATTAAAAAATTTAAAAATCAATACACAATTTCTAATTTTCATTTACGTAGGACTGACATAAGCAAAACCACATTTTCTGAGAAGCTAAACCCCACGAGGGTTTTTTCCGAGGTTTTTTCCTAGAATTGTAAGAAAAGATTTATAGACAAACACAGAACCAATATTATTTAATAGTTTCACTTATTTAAAATAATTTGTAAAATAGTGAATGCACCAGGGAATGCACAATACAAACTTGTAAGAGTAAAATAAGAGCAACATACATAAGGAATTTATTATTAACAAATAGTACCTAATACTAGAAAAATCATACTTGAAAAAAGAACTACTTAAGAATCTTTAAATGCTTTTGGGTTGTATTAAGATACCGGGTTACACTGTTTTTTGGAATACTAGTACATTAAATAAATTTGATGGATGTGTGGTGTATGTTAAAGATCAATTCTATGAAGAACACCATGTAATTGTTAGAAATAATGTAAAAATGATCAAGGCTACACTGCGTAAGAGCAACCTTCTACTGGACATATATGCAACCTACCGGTCACATGCTATAGACACGGATGAGTTTATAGAAAACGTAAAACTGATCATGCAAGAATCGATAGTGGAACAAAGCCGGATGCACATCCTGGTTGGAGACATAAATATTGATCTGCTGGATACAAGCTCAGCAACAACTAACGATTATCTTACAATGCTACACAGTTATGGCTTCGTGAGTCTGATAAATAAAGCAACAAGAAAAACGAGTGATACAATTTCATGTATTGATCATTGTTTTGTTAAGTGCAAGGATAGATTCCATGGACAATTAAACCCTGTAATATTGGCTAATGATATCAGTGATCATGATCCCATCTTGCTTAATATAAAGCCTGAATTTAATTATGTTGAAGTACATAAACAAATCACATATGAAGTAATAGATAATGCTAAATTACACAAACTGCTTTTGGAAGCAGGATGGGATAATGTTCTTGAGCAGGATGATGTCAATCTGAGTACAAATATATTTGTTAATAAATTTAAAGGGTTTATTAAGCAGTGCACCAGGATTAGACACATATCAAACAAAAAAAAAATACTGAAACCATGGATCACTGGTGGCCTCTTACTGTCCATTAGAAATAGGGATCAATTAAAAAACAAAGCACTCTAAATAGAAATAACCTAGAGCTTTTAAACGAATACAAAGTATATAGAAAAACTCTCTCAAAATTAATAAAAAAAGCTAAATATACTCATTATAAGTTCCTTACTAATAAACATGCCAAAGATCCAAAAAAAGATGTGGAATGTGATAAGAGAGGCCACAAATGACCAGGTTAGAAAAAATGATATTAAATGTATTGTAGATGATAACAATGTTGAAATTACGGACAAAAAATCGATGGCAAATGGATTTAATAGTTATTTTAATAAAGTAGGTAAACTGTTGGCACAAAAAATAACGCCTTGTAAAAATGATGACAGGGTGAAGACAAATTTAAGTTCGTTTTATTTTAGCCCAGTCTCTGATAACGATCTCATAAAGCAAATAAATAGTTTAAAAAATAATGTCAAAGGAGACGAGGATAATATTAGTACTGATATAATAAAGAAGTATCATTTTTGTTTATTAAGACCACTAAAACACATTGTTAATAGCATTTTCAGTACAGGAGTTTTTCCCGATATACTTAAGAGTACTATGGTTGTACCACTGTACAAACAAGGAGATAAAAAATTATTAAATAATTACAGACCAATTGCTTTGACGACTACCATAAGTAAAATTATAGAAAAGTGTATATAGTGTAAGTTATTACCATTCCTGGATAAATATAAACTGATAAATGAAAATCAATATGGATTCAGGGAGGGCTCAAGTACTGAAGGTGCACTGTGTAAAGTAACAGACGAAATTTTACAAGGTCTTGATCAGGGCAAGAGGGTCATTGGTATTTTTTTAGACTTGGCGAAAGCGTTTGACACTGTGGCACATCAGATTCTGCTTGATAGATTACAACACATAGGAGTGAGAGGTATTGCGAATAAATTGTTTAAATCCTACTTAAGTGGTAGAACACAACGCGTTAAAATCCAAGATGAACAAAGTGATAAACTGCTTGTAGAGTTTGGTGTGCCACAGGGTACAGTGCTGGCACCACTATTATTTAATATTTACGTAAATGGAATCCTGTCAGTTGTGACTTTGGGTGAAGCTTACTGTTTTGCCGATGACACGGCTATCATAGTAAGTGACCAGGACTGGGAGTCTACAATTAAAAGGGCAGAGATGGCCATGCTCGGTGTAAAGAAATGGTTAGACAGTAGCTTATTTTCTCTTAATGTTGATAAAACAAAATTCTTGGCCTTCTCTCTTTCAGGAAGGTGATCACCAAACATTCAGAATATAAGACTGCATGATCAACAATGTAACCTACAGAATAACTGTGGATTTAAAAATCTTATAGAGAGAAAGAGCAGTATCAAATATTTAGGGGTGATTCTTGATGAAAATCTCACGTGGAAAGAGCATGTACAGTATGTAACAGGAAAGATCAGAAAGTTAATTTACAAGTTTTATGAGTTGCGAAACATTCTACCATTTAGAACTTTGAGAGTGGTCTATCTCTCCCTTGTAGAATCAATAAATTATGGGTTAGTGGTCTGGGGGAATGCTAATAGGACGATTGTTTCAAGGCTGCAAATTGCCCAGAAATATATCATAAAAATAATGCTTTTTAAAAGTAAGAGATATCCAACTGATTTGATCTATAAGGAAAGTAATCTACTTACTCCGTATCAACTTTACCTGAAGTCTGTTATCAGATTTATGATAAAAACAACTTATTATAAGAAAGATTTAGCTCATAATATAAATACCAGGCTTGCGGCTCAGAACCATGTTTTGCTGCAGAATCCCAGGCACACTGCCTGCCAAAACCATATTTATTGTGTAGGACCAAAGGTGTTTAATTGCTTACCGTACGAATTTCGTACCAAACCTTATAATGCTATCAAAAATAAGATAAATTATTGGATTGTCGAAACGAATTTTACTGTTGGTTACCTTAAATAAAGCTATATGGGTATTGGTGCTTTAGTCTTGGTGCATATTTGATGTAATTACTCACCATGTGTCAATTTATCAGAAAAAAAAACTATATGATATTGCTTTCATTGATAGTATGCTCAGTATTGTGACTAAGTTAGTTTTTGTTTTTGGGTAGTATTTTCTTATAAAAGCGCACACACAGCATCTAATCTGCCATTGTGCGCTCTAATATTTTTGGTGATAGCAGGGGAGTGCTGTGTTTGCTATTTATTGTGTGGGGCTAGAATACAAAAGAGAAGGTATTTTTTTTGTAAGATTACTGTTATTTTTTGCATTTGTAACTAGATCATTGTATGCTATTACTGGAAATATATGATTTATTTATTTATTTATTTATTTAATCTTAAAGATTTTTTTTTCTGTTTTACACACATTTGACATTTTGTGTAAATTTTTAAACCAAGGCTTAAATTAACAACATAAAACACAAAAACAAAGTAAAAACACAAATACCCAGCAAAAACCCAAATCAGCAATAAAAAAACCCAAAAACCTGGGCTCTAGCCAATTGTGATATCTAATAGGTCATATTCAGCTGCAAATGTTTTTAATTTTTGGTTAAATGATATGTAATCAATTAATTGTTCCATAAGTTTTTAATGAAAAATTTGCTTAGTAGAAAGTTTTAGTATTTTTAAAACTAATTTTCTATTTCCACCCAGAGCTTTTGGAAATTTGCAGAAGCAAAAACAACTAAAAATTTTAGAATGATCGTATTTCTGCAATTGAAAATACAGTGCAAAGTTTTGAAACTGTGATGGAAAAATTATTGAAAAAATTAGGTATTCCATTTTTTTTTTAGCAAGTCAAACAAAACTTGTGCTTATAAAATTTTTCATGATACTTAAAAACTTTTTTTAACAAGTTATGACAAAATTAATTATCATTTGTGTCACAAATCTGGGCATTTGCTAGACTGAAAGAAAGATAATGACTTACCAAGTAAAACTTAAATTTTTTTTGACTTCTGCATTTTTTAGTTTTCTCTTTCTATTAAAACATATCATACTGGCAAATGTGCTACATATGTAATGTATTTTGTAATGTAAAGCTTTTCATTAACAAACTACTAAACTGATTTTTTTTTTCTCGGTGTCGTGTTGTCAAATCTTGGACTGGATTGTTTTGTATTTTTGTGCCTTTAATACTCAATGTATCATTTAAATCTAAAAATTACTTGTAAGATTCAATTTATACATTTTTTACTTATAGGTACTTATGACAATGCTTAATGTGTAAATAATGCTGATAAGCAAATAGAACATTTCATTATTATTATTATAATTAATTAAACATACCAACTCCACAGTTTCTTCATCACAAAGTCTTTTAGTTTTATTTGGATGTCCTGTACCTTGAATATTGAAGAGAATTTCTGATTCATTATTACTTTTTAAATTATGTTCACGTTCTTCAGGACTTTCTTCTACTACACTCTTCCCTGAAGACTCAATAGCTTGCTCAATAGTTATTATTTCATACTGATCATCAACGTTGTATTCTTTCTGCTCAATCTCCAGTTCTGCTATTTCAGCTTGCTCTAAAAAATGTTTCAACAAAAGTTAAAAAAATAAATCCCCATTTTTATGAATGACATAATAAAATTATTTACAATAAAATGTAGTCTGGTACATGGAAAATATTATAAGCCTGGCAATGGGTTAAGTAAAATTCCCTTGATAATATAAGTCCAGACATAAGTTATCGAATGAAGCCAAGTACTCATAGAGCTATACTACTGGTTTCGTTAGAAAATCGGTGTACACTCAATTACTCTTCTGGGATAAAATAAAATAATAAATGGTTGGGATCAATACAGATTTTTTATACAGAGTTGTCATGGTTTCATAGGTATAAGTGACTTTAACAAAAACAACTAGGTACACATGTAGAAAAAAGTTAGGGATAATTATTAAAGGAAAGTTACAAAACAATATGTTTTGCAAACGAAATAGTTGCAATAATTAAAAATAGACATCAACAAGATAAAACAATAATATTATATATATTATATCACAATTCAGTGTTTATTAAAAAATAAAATAAAAAATTAAGTATAGGAAAATACAAATAAGTTCATAATAAATGAATATCCTTAACTATTTTTCATATGGGTATTTTTTATTCATTTAAACCTTCTGAACAAGAATCTGAGTTGTTTTTTGTTTAACTTTGTACCAATAACTATAGACATAGGTGATAATACGTTTAATGATAAAAATGTGATTATACTTACCCCATTGCAAATTCACACTAGTTGCTAAATGTGAGTTGTCTTCTTCATCACAATCACCCTGTGATGGTAACCCTGCTATGCCTAATTGTAATAGTGTTAACAAAAGCTCTTCATACCACTCTAATTTGGTTGTAGTTGCAGGACCACCACCTGTAGCTCTATAATGTTGTTTATTCAATGCAATCTTTTTTTTTCAAATTTTTTTATGTTTTAATATTTTAATTTCAGCGAATTTACATCTCAACTAGGTTCACTGTTCATATTCAAAAACATTGAAACCCTCTCGCAAGCCTTCTGTTTGTCAGTCACTGACGTCACTGTGGCCGCATCTGTTTTCTTGTTTTCAGTTATCTTCATTTCGGGCTTAATGCTATTCATTAGAAGATAATTTCTTTATTAGTATAGTTAGCAGCCCTTTGCTTTTTCTTATTAGACTCCTTCATATTGCATCAGTTCCACCAAGTCAAATGCTAAAAAACAATATTTTTGAGTGCTCTGTTGGTTTAAAAACATCTTATTTTATAAATAATTATGTTTAAAATTATTTTTCATACATACCTTGTTTTAAAAACACCAAAAAGCAATGAAAACGATAAATGAAAATATAGAAACCGATCATCTGTGAATGTCTGTGACAGAAGAATTTATGAAATGACATAACCTAGAATTTTCTTCTTTTTATAGATTTTGGGGTTAAAATTTGAAATAGTAGTTCTAACGACTGGACAAACTGTGGATTGCTAATCTGGCAATCAAATGTTTGTCAAAGTACGTAAACCGAATTTAAACCGAAAGTTTATTTTACACATCGTTGTTATTAATATTTTTCAAAGTACCGGCCTTATATCACCGTAAACTTCACTTATTTGTTCAAAAACTTTCAAACTAAAGATATATTCTCCATATTTCAAATTTACGCGGCAGTTGAAAACGTATTATAGATATTTGCCACCAGGTTCGCATAGTCGCAGCCAGCCAATCAAACCCTTTTATTTTCTTTGGTGGCCCGCGTGGCCGGGGAGGTAAACAAAGACACAAGACACAATGACTCAGCGTTATTTGTCGACAAGGATTTTTTGGATTTTCAATTTTCAAAAAGTTTTATCTATACTTCTTTATTATTTAGTAAAAAAAGTGTCTAGCTTTTTATCAGTGTTATTATCAAAAATATATCGTACGCGCGTATAGTGTTGACCATTTAATATGAAAACTAATTTTTCGCTGGCTGTTAGGTGTATGTAGTGTATATTAACTTTATTCGAATGTTGATATCAAGTTAAAAGAGACTAAAGCAAAATAGAATAAAAGAAAGTTTCCAGTGCTATCCTACGCATTGTAAAGTGTGCAGATAACACTGGAAATTTCTGGCTATTATTTAGTGAAAAAGAGAGTTTCCAGTGCTGATAAGTAGGTAGGTACGTTTAGTTGAAAATTATTATTTTACACTTCGTTTGAAGAAGAGCTTTTTCTGTATTGTTTTGTGTTGTAATATTTTAGCTCTTTGAAATTAAGTGATACTAGGAGTTCTTTCTTTAAAGGTAACAAAAATATTCGGTCTTCGAACTTGGTACATAGAAATATGGTAAAAAAATTTGGCAACGTCTGTCGTTAAAAACAAAAGAGTTTTTTCTGTAAATGACATTGCTCTTTGTTTTTTATATAGCCATGTATTTATGACAGTGGCGCGCTGTCACAAAAAAAATTTTTTTTGAGGGCTGATATCAACCTTTTTTATAGTGAGCGCCATTTATGAATATTTTTATTCAATCTGAATTCATATCAGGAGTCACCCATTTCAATATATGCAGTGAATTTCATAACACCCTATATATATATATATATATATATATATATATATATATATATATATATATATATATATATATACAGGGTGTCTAAAATAGGTGATACCACTATTGCTATCTCCGAAATGGTAAAAGATACGAGGTCGGTTAAATTAGAGAAAATGTGCCATTTCTAGTCCCTATTCATATTCCGTTTACGGAGTTGCCAAATTCTCTATAGTTTCTTATCTACAGGGGATTTTTTAAAAATAGTCAAAAATTTAATTCTTAAATATCTCGAAAACAATTATAGTTAGAAAAAAGTTGTTTTTACAAAAATCACACGATTTTTTACCTTCTCTAAAGTACCGTTATTGTTTTGTTTATACCATTTGTTTTTACTGAGTTACTGATACTAACTTGTTTTTTTCAAATACGGACCTGGAGTTTTTGCTGCATTTTTTGAAAGAATACTTCATACCCTTTACAACTATGTATCACTTGATTATGGTTTTCGACGTTTTGATCAGGAATAACAACATCATCAGGATTTTCTATCGATACGGACCTGGAATTTTCCTTGTTAAGGCACAATTTCACAACCTATCGCTGTGGTTTAAATTATTCAACTGATTAATTTTAAACTATGTTCATGATTACTAACCAGACCCCTTTGGTCATTAAAGTTTGTCAAATTGCACTTAAGCCAATGAGTTATTGAAAGCAGACTCAGATCAGGTATAATTAGCGGCCTTTATTAACACCACCTAACTAGTGGTTAAGTTTACTACATATTGTAAAAGGCACCCTTGATGATACGTCTTCATTATTTACGTTTTTACTATTTTCGTATCCAAAAATCACGTTTCAATTCAAAAGAGAATAATAAATAATCCTATTTTACCTAATGGTTTCATTTCTGCTGCAACTAATTCTGCTGGTACAGTTGAATTACTATTTACTGGCTTTGAAAACAAACCATATTATCTCAAATTAAGGACCTTTAACTATATTCTAGCATAAAACCATTGTCTTATTTACAGGGTTCGGATTATAAGGAATTCGAATCTAAAATCCGTTTTTTGCTTTATTTTTTGACGTTGCGTTGAATTATAACATATGGACGGGCGGACGAACAGGTTGATGGACGCGATTGGACTGACCACGAAGCCAATCACGCCTCTAAGAATTAATTATTAGGATTTGTTATAATTAAAACTAAGCTTATGCTTTTTTCAGGCGTTGGACCAATTTTACAAACTTGCGGGTCCTGGTTAGTAATCATGATTATAATTACAATTTACCAGTTAAAACAATTTAATCCATAGTTACTGATTCTGACCTAATTGTCTCCATAATAAGTCGTAAAATGGCGCATTAACTTGAAAAATGCCAGGTCCGTACTGGTAGAATATCCTGATGATGATACTATTCTTCACCAAAACGTCGAAAAAAATAATCAAGTGATACACAGTTGTAAAGGGTATGAAGTATTCTTTCAAAAAATGCAGCAAAAAATCCAGGTCCGTATTTGAAAAAAACAAGGTAGTATCAGTAACTCAGTAAAAACAAATGGTATAAACAAAACAATAACGGTACATTAGAGAAGGTAAAAAATCGTGTGATTTTTGTAAAAGCAACTTTTTTCTAACTGTAATAGTTTTCGAGATATTTAAGAATTAAATTTTTGACTATTTTAAAAAAATCCCCTGTAGATAAGAAACTATAGAGAATTTGGCAACTCCGTAAACGGAATATGAATAGGGACTAGAAATGGCACATTTTCTCTAATTTAACCGACCTCGTATCTTTTACCATTTCGGAGATAGCAATAGTGGTATCACCTATTTTAGACACCCTGTATATATATATAGTAATAGTATTGTTTTTCCTGACCGTTTAAATTATAATATATGGTTTTATTTTTCCATGGGGTTGTGGTCAAAATGTTTACATTAAAACAATAGTCATCTTTGACGTTTCGGTTTATTGACTGACTAAACCATCATCAGAAAGTTAACTACAAATTTTTAAAAAGAACTTATTTTATCAGGTTTACTAATAATAACACAAAAAGACATACCTTTTAACTATGATGAACAAACTTAGCACTAATACTACTACATTTTAACAACCATTTTACCATTTTAACTCTGTGTCTCGTAGAGAGTACATGGTTGTTGAAATGTAGTAGTATTAGTGCTAAGTTTGTTCATCATAGTTAAAAGGTATGTCTTTTTGTGTTATTATTAGTAAACCTGATAAAATAAGTTCTTTTTAAAAATTTGTAGTTAGCTTTCTGATGATGGTTTAGTCAGTCAATAAACCGAAACGTCAAAGATGACTATTGTTTTAATGTAAACATTTTGACCGCAACACCATGGAAAAATAAAACCATATATATACAGGGTGTCTAAAATAGGTGATACCACTATTGCTATCTCCGAAACGGTAAAAGATACGAGGTCAGTTAAATTAGAGAAAATGTGCCGTTTTTAGTTCCTATTCATATTCCGTTTACGGAGTTGCCAAATTCACTATAGTTTCTTATCTACAGGGGATTTTTTAAAAATTGTCAAAAATTTAATTCTTAAATATCTCGAAAACTATTATAGTTAGAAAAAAATTGTTTTAACAAAAATCACACGATTTGTTATCTTCCCTAAAGCAACGTTATTGTTTTGTTTATATCATTTGTTTTTATTCAGTTACTGATACTAACTTGTTTCTTTCAAATACGGACCTGGACTTTTTGCTCCCTTTTTTGTAAGAATATTTTATACCCTTTACAACTGTGTATAACTTGAAAATATTTTCCGACGTTTTGATTGAGAATAGCAACATCATCAGGATTTTCTAACAATACGGACCTGGGATCTTCCATGCTAAGGCACAATAATTCATAACCTATCGCTATGGTTTGTGGTTTTTGTGGTTGTGACATGGCGCATTTACTTGAAAAATGCAAGGTCCGTACTGGTAGAATATCCTGATGATGCTATTCTTCACCAAAGCGTCGGAAAACATAATCAAGTGATACACAGATATAAAGGGTATGAAGTAGTATTTCAAAAAATGCAACAAAAAGTTCAGGTCCGTATTTGAAAAAAACAAGTTAGTATCAGTAACTGAATAAAAACAAATGATATAAACAAAACAATAACGTTGCGTTAGAGAAGATAAAAAATCGTGTGATTTTTGTTAAAACAATTTTTTTCTAACTATAATAGTTTTCGAGATATTTAAGAATTAAATTTTTGACAATTTTTAAAAAATCCCCTGTAGATAAGAAACTATAGAAAATTTTTCAACTCCGTAAACGAAATATGAGTAGGGACTAAAAATGGCACATTTTCTCTAATTTAACCGACCTCGTATCTTTTACCGTTTCGGAGATAGCAATAGTGGTATCACCTATTTTAGACACCCTGTATATATATATATATATATATATATATATATATATATATATATATATACACACATATATATATATATATATATATATATATATATATATATATATATATATATACAGGGTGATTGATGGTGAGTGGCCTATTAGAAGTTCTGGCGAACTAGTCAACGGATCACTTTGAAAATTTGATAGTTTACATAAGTGGACATGACCTTTCTTTTAAAATTATTTTTGGCCTTGCGGTGTTGCCGCTTCTACTGAAAAGTATTAGCACCTATGATAATTTAAATGGAACACCCGGTATATTATATTTTTTTTAGAATCCCTGTTGGTTTGTTAATAAGTTTCGTTAACATATTCCTATGTCTATCTAGTATCGTTGTCGAGATAATAATTATTTTCTTCTTTTTTTCTCGGAAAACATGGTAGTCAATAAGGGCTGATATTTTTGAACTCATGACAGATAGGACACTAGAATTTGGTGGAGAGCTAGGTAATACCACGAGGCTATTCACTCGGTGTCCAAATCGTAGTTATATTTGTACAGGGTGTTTCAAAAATAAACATATTTTGATGGTTTGGAAAAATGATTAAAAGTACATTTTTTTAAATGGAACACCCTGTATTTTAACCGCGGTCCTAAAAGCTCTGTAAATTTCCTATCTTTCAATATATCATGTCCCTATACCTATCTCGAATAGTTTTTGACTTATTAGCATTTATTTGGACAATTTAACTATTACAGATAACATTCACGAGTTTTTAGGAAAATTTGAAAAGTAGCCTTTGGAAACTGTTGTTTTTAAATGGATGACACTTTTCTATTATTTATTCCGTTTCGTTGTCAGTTGGTTGCCGTACTTGAAAATTCTAATTTAAGGTTTTAAGAGAAATGGAAGAAAACAATAATTATTCAAATACAGTACTTATGAATTTATTTGTTTTACATGGTCAGTGTGATAAGATCATTAGTCGTACTTGTAGAAAATTCAATGAAATGTATCCAAATTTGCCATCAATGAACAATAAGAAATTTAGACGAATTCAAAGCAATTTCAAAAATTTTGGTTCTTCCTTGAAAGTTCCCAGAAATTTACCCAGACCTGTAACATCTAGTGAGGACAACGAAATTAACGTTTTGGCTTATTTTCATGCCTATCCGCAGGCTTCAATAAGATGTGCCAAAGAAGATTTGGGCTTAACCTATTTCTGCGTGCAAAAAATATTGGCTAAACATAATATGCATGATTATAAGTATACCAAAGTTCAATGTCTTAAGCCTGAGGACTGTCCACAAAGAGTTTTATTTTGCGAAAACTTGTTAGTTCATATTCAGGAAGATCCACAATTTTTAAGGAAAATCATTTGGACTGATGAATCAAAATTTTCTCGCGAAGGAATTTTTAATAGGAAAAATATTCATTATTGGGCGAAGGAAAATCCTCATGTAACGAGAGATACTGGATTTCAAGAAAATTTTCGATTTAATGTTTTTTGTGTAATGATGGACAACAAAATTCAATATTTGATATATGATGAAAATTTAACTTCCAGAAAATACTTAGAAATTTTAACTACATTTGTCGAAAATTTCGTGGACAACCTTCCTCTCGCCCAGTATCGCAGCTGCTGGTACCAATTGGACGGGGCTCCCGCTCACTGCACTGACGAAGTTAGTGCGGAAATACAGAGAATGTTTGAAGATCGTTGGTTCAGGCGTTTGGGACCTTGGAATTGGCCTGCAAGGTCCCCAGATTTAACACCTCTGGATTTTTACCTTTGGGGCACTCTCAAGAATATTATTTACAAGACACCGGTAAATTCAAGGGAAGAGTTAGAAGATCGGGTGAATCGGGCATTTCAAAATTTGGATGCTGGTGAACTTAGACTTGCTACTGGACATGGTGTAAACAAGCGAATTTTAAAATGCTTAGATGTCAACGGCCAACGTTTTGAACATTTATTAAAAACTAATTAAATGTTTTTTACTTTTTTCTTGGTAATTTTGTTAGAAGTCAAAAAAATATTATTATGTACACTACAACTTAAATATGATTAAGTAATTTTAAGCATTTAAGAATTTACTAATTGTTTAAAATTTGTCTAAATTTCTTATTGTTCATTGATGGCAAATTTGGATACATTTCATTGAATTTTCTACAAGTACGACTAATGATCTTATCACACTGACCATGTAAAACAAATAAATTCATAAGTACTGTATTTGAATAATTATTGTTTTCATCCATTTTTCTTAAAACCTTAAATTAGAATTTTCAAGTACGGCAACCAACTGACAACGAAACGGAATAAATAATAGAAAAGTGTCATCCATTTAAAAACAACAGTTTCCAAAGGCTACTTTTCAAATTTTCCTAAAAACTCGTGAATGTTATCTGTAATAGTTAAATTGTCCAAATAAATGCTAATAAGTCAAAAACTATTCGAGATAGGTATAGGGACATGATATATTGAAAGATAGGAAATTTACAGAGCTTTTAGGACCGCGGTTAAAATACAGGGTGTTCCATTTAAAAAAATGTACTTTTAATCATTTTTCCAAACCATCAAAATATGTTTATTTTTGAAACACCCTGTACAAATATAACTACGATTTGGACACCGAGTGAATAGCCTCGTGGTATTACCTAGCTCTCCACCAAATTCTAGTGTCCTATCTGTCATGAGTTCAAAAATATCAGCCCTTATTGACTACCATGTTTTCCGAGAAAAAAAGAAGAAAATAATTATTATCTCGACAACGATACTAGATAGACATAGGAATATGTTAACGAAACTTATTAACAAACCAACAGGGATTCTAAAAAAAATATAATATACCGGGTGTTCCATTTAAATTATCATAGGTGCTAATACTTTTCAGTAGAAGCGGCAACACCGCAAGGCCAAAAATAATTTTAAAAGAAAGGTCATGTCCACTTATGTAAACTACCAAATTTTCAAAGTGATCCGTTGACTAGTTCGCCAGAACTTCTAATAGGCCACTCACCATCAATCACCCTGTATATATATATATATATATATATATATATATATATATATATATATATATATACATATATATATATATATATATATATATATATATACCGGGTGCCCACGAGTTTACTGGCCAGCTCGTTATTTTGTTAAGAAATAATATTTCGATTTGAAATTTAGGGAATTCGTATGGTTCCTTTAGATGCAGATTTTGAGTGCTCGAACATCTGACTATCGTTTCCGGTTCAACCGGAAATACAGTCAATTTTGTTATTTTAAACGAAACACCCTATATATTTTTTAAAATTTGAATTCTACGTAAAATTCTAATTATAAAACATGTATCATACCCAGTGGCGGCTCGTGAGTTATTCAACAGGGTCGGCAAAATTTTAATCTGACAAACTCAAGGATTTACTGGGTTTTTGCCCCTCAGAAAGTATGAAAAAATATATACCTAATATTTTTTTCATGTGTGTCATCATAGGAGCAATAGGTTTTTAAGGGCCTAAGTTTTTTTAAATATTTCTTTATGTATTTTGTGTTTTTTTTTGGGTATATTTATTTATTTTTTTTAGCTACATTGCAAACAAAAAAAAAGTGATATTAAATTAAGATTACATTGACATTAATAAAACACCAAGAGAATCAAAGTCATGTATTCCCAAATTAAGAACATCGTGTTCTTGAACAAAGACGATGATCTTAATTCAAGAGTAGCGGTCTTGGTTCAAAAGTAGGAGGACTTAATTTAAGAATACGGTGATGTTAGCATAGTTCCATGAGTAATATCCCTAATTTTAAGATCACTTGTTTTCTGTGTAGGTATATTGTGTTAATACAATAGAGATTAACTTTGAAAATTTTGAAATTTTATAAATGTTTATAAATTAATTCCATTCGTCTATTTTTTGACGTAGCAAAATGATAAATAACATCATCGTAGAATTCCTGTGTTTTCTGTATTTTTTTCAATAAAGATTTTTCTATTGCGATTGACGACAAATTGGTTAACCGTTCTTGCTTCATAGTATTACGCGCGTAAGTTTTAATACGTTTTAAGCACGAAAAATCGCGCTCATTTGATGCCGATGTTGGCGCTAAAGACAGAATTAAAGAAACCAATTTAAACATTTCGGGAACAGTGTTTGTCAGCTGGTTTGAATAAATAAACATATACATTTCAAGTAACTTTTCCCAATTTCCAAATATTTCTTGATCCGCATATAATACTCTTAATTCATTTTCCAATTTTGTGTTATTAAAAAAGGTGGGATAACATGTTAATAAACTATCCATTAAGTACTTGGGAAAATCTGTAGCGAAATCTGCAAATTTAGTTTTCTCAAAAAGATTAAAGAACTTTAGATGTTCAAAATTTGCAAAGCGAGTCTCTAATTGCATAATTACAGTATCAATGATTTCAAAAAACAGACGCCTATACGGATTTTCGCTTGGTTCGCTACGTTTCTGTCTTTTTGTGGGGAGCTCCGCGACGTCTAAGAGATCTTTAATATCACTTAATATAAATTCTAAGTGATAATCTTCTTGACGATATGTTTTAAGGGTTTCTATGAGTTTGGTTATTCTTCTTTGAGAGTAAACAATATCGGTAGATTGATTCTGTAATATTTCAAAAACTACATCCGTATGAATAAAAAATTTTTTGAAAACGCTTAATAACACATTAAACTCAAAATCGCTTAATAGGGATTTTAAACCGACAGCTTCTCGTACTGAGATAGCGTCTTTTTCAAAATCATCCCCATTAATGATTTCTTCAAAAACTTCTAATAGCTGTCCGCGGAAGTCTGCTACGGTAGTCACTAGTCGGGATTTAAAATTCCATCGTGTCTGGCAAACACTTGGTAGTCTCTTTTTTAAAATGCGCTCTAAAACGTGGGTTCTTTTTGGGGAATTTGAAAAAAAAGCCGCAAATCCGCTTAAGTTGGCAAAAAAGATTCTACATTCCTTAATTTTTTTACAAGTATCTTGCAAAACTAAATTTAGCCGGTGGGCATGACAGTGAGTAAATAAAGCTTGCGGAGCAATGCTTTTAACTTTACTTTGTAGCCCGTTTAGTTCCCCCGACATAACAGCCGCGCCATCGTACGTTTGACCAACTAATTTATTGGGCAGATCAAAATCTGAAAATTTGTCTTTCAAAACAGTAAAAATATCTTCCGCTTTGTGACTTTTACTCACATCCCAAAATCCCAGAAATCTCTCGTAAACTTCGCCATTTAGTGCATACCTAACAACAATGGATAACTGAGAACAACACGATATATCTGTAGTTTCATCTACTTGCCAAGAAAAACAGCATGCTTGTTTAAGCTCATTTTCAATTGTATTATTCAAAACATGGCTTATGCTTTCAATTATTTCATTTTGAATGGTTTTGGAAACTCCGCTAAATGTTTTTGAATTTGACAACAACTCCTGAAATTCTAGATCGTAAGCTTTTAGTAAATTTACAAGTTCCTTATAATTTCCCTGATTTAAACTATCTACCCTCTCATCGTGGCCCCTGAATGGTAACTCCTGAGTTCCAAGGAAAATGGTTATATCAATTAATCGTCGCAAGAGAGCGTGATTTTTTTTAACCGCTTCATTATGTTGTTTAATATTCTCGCGTTCAGCGGTATTTAAAGCCGTGTAAATATTTTGTTTACCAAATAAATCTAATTTTAATTGGCTATACGTGTGCTCTTTTGATACATCGTGTTTTTGAAGTGCCCTAAATAAATCTTTCAAATTATCATACCCGCTTCTACTCCAAGGATTTTGATTTTGTCCAATGTTGTTTTTAGAGAAAAGTAGACACGCCCAACAAAAAAGTTTATTTTTGGCTTCACTTCCAGTAAGCCATTGGTATTTTTGATACCAGTTTACATTAAATGATCTATTTGGACCTTTCCCGCCAGACGCAGTATTTATTAATGAAGCCATTTTAGGCGTTGGACGGCCATTGTTTTTTACAATAATTTTTTCGTCATACGGTAGCGATGCAAAGTCTTGCGATAAAAGTTCATTAACAATATCTTTACTTTTGGTAATACTTACAGCATGAGCTGCATTTGAAGCGGTTCCCTCCATTTTTTAAATACTTACGCTGTTACGCTTACTTTACCAAATTTTTCGAGCCGCCAAAAAATCACTTAAAATGTTTAAAGGTAAGTACGCACGGCACAGCACAAGACAGTAACACACAATAACTAAATTACTTAGGCACTAAATCAAGTGTTCACACTAAGGAAAATGCCGAAAATGGTACCGAAAGTACATAAAATCAGCAAAAAACAGATTAAATCAATACCAATCAATTCACGCACAGGATGCACTGTCACTACTGTCAGATTGTCACCCTCAACCCCCATCAAAACAAATTTCCGCAGTTGCCAATATCGCATCATCATGGTTCTTGTGACCGTTGAAAATATAATTTTAAGAAAATAAACATTAAAAATCTAAACCACATCACAAAAAAACATTCAATAATATACACTACGTATTAAATTGTAATTAAATTAATATTTTCTATTATTCCAGAAGTACAAACAAGTTTTTTTTAACTTGATTGTATTGTATTAAAACCCAAATAAATTTTCCATGGATGAAAAAGTGCGCAAATTGGCAACCTGCGGCAGTTCTAAATCTGCCGCAACGGCCACTTGAAACCCCCTATTGAATAGTATTGAATATTTTAATAATGTATATTTGGTTGCCTGTTTAGGTAGATTTCTAGAGCGGCATGCCGCAGTGGACGTTTGTAATCTGTGAGAAGACCGGCTATTATTACTTTCGGCCGTAGTCATTGCCTAATATGGCGATGACCGACCGGTGAAAGAGTGCATAAGTTTGTAAATAGAAATAAACAGGTAAATTAAAAGGTGAATAACTGAACCATTGTTTTAAAAAAATAGTTAAAATTAAAAATATAGAAATTTTAAATATTGAATGAGAGATTTATTACTGCCTATTTTTCTCTATTTTACTGGGTCGGCACTGCCGACCCTGCCGCCCCTGGCGAGCCGCCACTGATCATACCCCATACCTATCATTTAACAGTTTTCAAGAAAATGGCGTTTGAATATGTCGGAAGAGCCGCAAACTATACTGTTTTAACATAAAACAAATGAATATGCGAAAAGTTTAATATATTATTCTTACTTCATTTTAGGAGCCTTGTATGCTTGTGTCATGACAGTCTCACTTCCGGTGCAACCGGAAGTGCTACAAAATATGACATTCAGGCACAAATTACTTCAATAATTTCAACTGAACGACCTACTTTAAACTCTAAATTCTAATTTATCTGACTTTTCTCTATAATTTTTGTATACACCATCCCAGGTCTAAAGTTGATAGTTCTTGAGATATGGACAGCTAAAAATTTAGATGCATTCCAAATTTCAATCTTTCTAATTTTATCTAGGCGGCTATGGAGACCATTTGCATTAAGAAAATGTAGAAAGGATACACATAATTAATAATATCAGAGTAGTGCTTGAAGAAAAATTTTATTAGGTTTTCACTATAAAAAATAATAAATTAGTCATAAGTTAAGTGTTCGAATTGTTGACCGTTTTCTTTCAGACGAACTCTTTGAAATTCCCTGAGCACGCTGTTCATTTGTTTTGGGGGTGATATCATTAACAGAAAATATGACAAGTGTCTTGTATTCATAGCCATCTTGATTAAATAATTGGAAATTGACATGGTTATGATCATGAAGCAGTTCCAACGACAAATGATCTCCATAGCCGCCTAGACAAAATTAAAAATATTGAAATTTGGAATGCAGCTAAATTTTTTGCTGTCCATATCTCAAGAACTATCAACTTTAGATCTGGGATAGTGTATACAAAAATTATAGAGAAATGTCAGATAAATTAGAATTTTGGGTTTAAAGTAGGTCGTCCAATTGAAATTATTGAAGTAATTTATGCCTGAATGTCATATTTTGTAGCACTTCCGGTTGCACCGGAAGTGAGATTGTCATGACACAATCATTCAAGGCCCCTAAAAAGAAGTAAGAATAATATATTAAACTTTTCGCATATTCATTTGTTTTATGTTAAAACAGTATAGTTTGCGGCTCTTTCGACATTTTCAAACGTCATTTTCTTGAAAACTGTTAAACTTAGGTATGGGATATGATACATGTTTTATAATTAGAATTTTACGTAGAATCCAAATTTTAAAAAATATACAGGGGGTTTCGTTTAAAATAACAAAGTTGACTGTATTTCTGGTTGAACCGGAAACGACAGTCAGATATTCGAGCACTCAAAATCTGCATCTAAAGCAACCATACGCGTTCCCAAAATTTCAAATCGAAATGTTATTTCGCAACAAAATAACAAGCTGGCCAGTAAACTCGTGGGCACCCGGTATATATATATATATATATATATATATATATATATATATATATATATATATATATATATATATATATATATATATATATATATATATATATATACTTATTTTCAGTTTTTCTCGTTTTTTAACGACCCTGTATGATAATTCGAAATTTTGAATATGGCAGTGGACTTTTTAGCATAAGCAAAATTTGTTTTGAAGAATGACTTTTTCTTCTAAAATGCAAAATAAGAAAGTTTACAAGTATAGTTAGGTCCATCCGTGGACACACTGTATATATATATATATATATATATATATATATATATATATATATATATATATATATATATATACAGTGTGTCCACGGATGGACCTAACTATACTTGTAAACTTTCTTATTTTGCATTTTAGAAGAAAAAGCCATTTTTCAAAACAAATTTTGCTTATGCTAAAAAGTCCACTGCCATATTCAAAATTTCGAATTATCATACAGGGTCGATAAAAAACGAGAAAAACTGAAAATAAGTCAAGAATAAAGTACCTGTTATTTGAAAGAATGGTGAAAATGTTACAGAGAAAAGATGTTTGTAATATTAATAAAAGTTCAGATATCAAATTGGAACCTTGTATCTCAAAGTTCATTTTTTTGCCTTTATTAGGATTTAAGTAATAATTATACAAATTTAGCAAAATTAATTATTGCAGGTATCCACAACAACAATAAACTCAGTTGACATTTAACCCAAATTAGGTATTTAAAGTCAAAAAACCTTGGAGTGAGTGTCAAAAATTTGGAATAATGTTGACTCTAGAGCAAAGAATTTATTTAGTGAAATGCTACGGTATAGGTGAAATATCATATCGCTTTGCAATTGAACTGTTTAATAGAAGGTATCCGGGGTATACGTTTTTATAAACTGTGTTCGGGAGTTAGTAAGAAAGTTTGATAAAACAGTGTTGTAACAGATATGAAGAAGCAAAAACGCATTCATGACGAAAATTATGCCGCTACATTGCTTGCTATTGATTCGGTAACGAATTTCCCCAAGAAATCAGTAACGACAAGGACACTGGATCTACCTTTCGGTAAAAGCCATTTACAGAAAATTCTGTCAGAAAACAACATCTATCCTTACAAACCGGTGAGAATTCATAAACTTGAAGGAGGCGATGATGCGCTTCGTTTAGAATTTTGTTTGTTGATGGGCGAACGAATTATGATGGAAAGATATTTTTACAGAAACATTGCTTTCTCTGACGAAGCAACATTTACCACGAATGGAGTCGTTAGCAGCCAAAATTCTAGATATTGGTCGAAAGAAAATCCAAATTTTCGAATTATAACAAATAGCCAGCAATATAAAAAAGTTAATGTTTGGTGTGCAATAATGTATAATAAAATTATTGGTCCCTATTTTTTTGACGGAACCGTAAACCAGAACACATACATAGAGATGTTGGAAAACTTCTTACTCCCTGCTCTGGATGAAGTCAACTTGCAGATGAGACAGACACTTCATTTTCAACAGAACGGTTGTCCTGCACATAAAGCAATTCCAGTTAGGGAGTGGCTAGATAGGCATTTTGCTAACAAATGGATTGGACAGTTCGGTCCTATTAGATGGCCTCCACGTTCCCCAGACATCACCCCACTGGATTTTTTTATGGGGACATCTTAAACAAAAAGGTTATGTGAATGATATTCACGATGATGAAAATCTTTTAAAACAGAACATTATAGAAGCAATAGCCGAAATAAATGAGCATACCATTCATTTAGTGTACGAAGAATTTAGGACATTGATTGAAAAATGTGTAGCAGTAGGAGGACAACATGTAGAGTAATGTTTCTTTGTATTTATGTTTTCGTTCGTCAATAAATTATTAACTTTGGCTAAATTTGTGTAATTATTATTACTTTAACCATTAAAGTCAAATAAATCAGTTTTGAGATACAACGTTTAAATTGGATATCTAAGCTTTTATTGACATTACAAACATCTTTTCTCTGTAACATTTTCACCTTTTTTTCAAATAACAGGTACTTTATTCTTGACTTATTTTCACTTTTTCTCATTTTTTATCGACCCTGTATGTTAATTCGAAATTTCGAATAAGGCGGTGGACTTTTTAGCATAAGCAAAATTTGTTTTGAAGAATAACTTTTTCTTCTAAAATGCAAAATAAGAAAGTTTACAAGTATAGTTAGGTCCATCCGTGGACACACTGTATATATATGTATACACCAAGCTTTCGATAATGTTTATTATCTTCATCAGGGCTACAATATGAAACAGTAAATGAGCTGACTTATATTTAAATTACATTTATGTAGAAAAGAAATGAATAGAAAAATTACAAAATGAATTATACATAACCAAATTACTTACTGCTAGTGCATTTCTTTCTTAAGAGAGTTTCCATAAGAAACAGTCATTATATTATTCCAATAATTAGTATCTACATTGTTTTATTTTAATAATTTTCTGGTCTATTTATGTGGATGGTGAAAATGATTTGATTCTAAAATGATAGTGAAGGAATTTGTCGGAGTTTTTTTTTTCGGTTTTTTTTGTATTTTTTTCCTCTTCTTATTGGTTAAGCTATGATTTATTCGGTGTTGGTTAACATTCTACTAACTTAGCCGAAACCATAATGATTGTTTAATTATGTAAGACATTGACAAACAACCTTTCACGGGTTGGTATATTGTCATCCGATGTCATTTACAAAGAAAAGAGGTATTGTGAAAGTGAATTGCAGAAGGGCTGGTTTAGTTAAATAGATATATCAGCACTTTCGCTGTTGGTAGTACTGTTTTTGTTGACATTTAAAGTTAATAGGTTTGAGTAAATGACACTGAGGCCCTCAATGTCAGCTCTTGTGTTAATTGATATTGGTTGTAGGAAAATTTCAACCATTTCTAGAAACAGCCTCTTACTGGCGTTCACCTCACTACACACAACTTGGGTTTCATTATAGTTGAATCTATGTCCCAGTTCATTTGTGTGTTTGGAAAGAGAACATGATTTTTTATTCAATCTACAATCACTTTTGTGTTGTGTGATTCTGTCTTTTAGTACCCTGGAAGTTTGTCCTACGTATATACCCTCACATTCAGAGCAAGGAACACTGTACACGACATTCGATGTTTTTATGGCTTCGTCTTTATCTTTCAGCTTACTAATTTTGGGTGCTATTTCTTTAATGTAAGGTACGGAATAATAAAAGGTGGGGTTTCCTTCAAGAAAAGCACTAATTTCCGGGGAAACAGCATTATTATCGCGGCCATGGGGATTGTCCGGACTCGTGTCGAAGATTAATTTTTTAAACAAATTTTGCGGATATGAGTTAGCCAAGAGAATACTGCAAAGTTTTTTAAAGTTTTTCTGTAACAGGGATGGATGCGATATCCTTTTTATTCGTGTTTTTAGAGCTATTATTAAGTTGATTTTGGTTTTGGTAGTGTGACTGGAATGGTAATATAATGTACCTATCTACCCGAGCTTGTCGGTGTTGTGTACCAATCTAGAATGATCTGATTTCAGGGTTTTCTTATAAGTTTAGTGTCCAGAAATGGTACACTATCCCCATTTTCAGTCTACACTGTAAATTGGATATGGTTGTTGTAGCTGTTAAACACTCTTAGGATATCTGTAACACCATCGCTAGGTACAGACGTTATGATGTCATCCACGTATTTTTTTTTAGAAACGGTAATTGAAAAGAGAGTTTTGGTATGCACGACTCCAGCAAATCATCCATGACATATTGCGATATAATGGGAGAAAGTGTGGCTCCCCTAGGGGTGCCTAGTATTTGTTTGTAATATTTATTATCAAATTTAAAATAAGCGTTATCGAAAATAAATTTTAAAATTTCTAGGAAGCCATGTAGATCTAAATTTGTGTAATAAGTAAAGCTTTGCAAACGGGGGTAATTCCAGAGACGGCTCTAACCTTAGTTGGAAATAAAATTAGGATTCGATGTGAAAATAAAATACATATATTTATTTACCCACATTGTGTTATTTGAAAGTGCGAGATAAGAAAACACCATACGGGGTGTCTGAAAAGTCTTAGCATGGGCAAATATCTTTACTATTAATAAAGATAGAGACACCAAATTTTAGTTTTATCTTATTGGTTAATAAATCTACTTGTTTATGTCATTTAACTGTTACAATCCCCTTGGGGGGTTACGCTAGGGAGTTGAGGTCAAAAATTTTAAATGCAACCCTATGCCGTGTGGTACCTCATTTTAAAGGTCTTTTCTCAGATGTTACTTCTTGGCAGAGTTCCAAAACGGACTTTATTACTGCCAAGAAGTTCATGGTGGCCATTCTAAACAACTTTTAACGTAAGAAGTAAGGCAGTCACTGTTGTTCTGTTACCAGAGGCGTCGATGCCGAAAATAAGTACATACGGTATTATGTGACAGAAATAATTTAATTGATGGGCGTTGCCGTGATTGTGTGAAATTAAAAAAAACGGTTGAGTGCAAGTTCGACTCGCGCATAGAGGGTTTCTTTGAGACATACAATATTGTGAATTTCTCACAGGACGCAAAAGTCTCAATAACTATGGTAAGGCTAAAGCTTGAAGAAATAAGAAGAGGCGGCCATGCCGGAAATAAGTCAGTGCGTAATATAACTGATTAGTAAGGCTGGCACGGTTGGTCACAATGTCACATAGTTAAGAATGTTCAAAAAATTAAGACGTCATAAAATCGTAAAAATATGTTAAATACGCAGTTGTTGCTTTACTATTGGAGATATATTCTTGAAAGTGGATAGGTTTGAATGTAGACACCAAGGTACATCCCCTGAAATTTCGTGCGCATGTCTAGCCCTCTTAGTTTGCGCGTGGTACGCATTTTAATCCACTGCGCAGATCGCAAATATCGAAAAATAAAGTCGAAATAAACTTGGGAAAAAGTTATAAAGTTAAATATGTAGTGGTACCTTGACTTTTGGGAATATATTCTTAAAAGGGAATGGGTTCAAATGTAGACACCAATGTCCATCTCCTGAAATTCCGTCCGCATGTTCAGCACGCTCGGTTTGCGCGTGGTACGCATTTTGGTCTACTGCGCAGATGGCAAAAAACGAAAAATAAAGTCGAAAAAACTTGGGAAAAAAGTTATAAAGTTAACTACGTAGTGGTACCTTGACTATTGGGGATATATTCTTAAAAGTGAATGTGTTCGAATGTAGACACCCTAGTACATCTCCTGAAATTGCGTACGCGTGTCTAGCACTCTCGATTTGCGCGAGGTACGCATTTTGGTCTACTGCGCAGATGGCAAATAACGAAAAATAAAGTAGAAAAAGACTTGTGGAAAAAGTTATAAAGGTAAATACGTAGTGGTACCTTGACTATTGGGGATATATTCTTCACAGCAAATGGTTTCGAATGTAGAAACCCAAGTACATCTCCTGAAATTGCGTACGCATGTCTAGCACGATCGGCTTGCGCGAGGTATGCATTTTAGTCTACTGCGCAGGTGGAAAATAACGAAAAATAAAGTCGAAAAAAACTTGGAGAAAAAGTTATAAAGGCAAATACGTAGTTGTACTTTGACTATTGGGGATATATTCTTAAAAGTGAATGGGTTCGAATGTAGACACCCAAGTACATCTCATGAAATTGCTTACGCATATCTAGCACGCTTGGTTTGCGCGTGGTACGCATTGTGGTCTACTGCGCAGATGTCAAAAAACAAAAATTTATAAAAACGACAAATCAAGAAGTAAAGTTGGAAAACAGTTAGAAAAAAAGTGCCCCACAAAACAAAAAATAGCAGCGCAGCCTGGTACTGTGTGGCACAAGAGGTCGACTAATGGTCAACTTGTGCCCCGCCCGATTATACGATTTATAATTTTTATAGGCTTGCCATTTAAAAATGAATTAAAATACGGGAGTTGCGGTAAAATATTTCTTTTTTGAAGACTTTTAAAAGAAGGGGCCACCCGGCATAGGTTTGCATTCAAAATTTTTGACCTCAACTCCCTAGCGTAACCCCCCAAGGGGGTTGAAAAAGTCAAATTACATAAAAAAGTAGATTTATTAACCAATAAGATACAACTAAAATTTGGTGTCTCTATCTTTATTAATAGTAAAGATATTTGCCCATGATAAGACATTTCAGACACCCTGTATGGTATTTTCTTATCTCGCACATTCAAATGACACAATGTGGGTAAATAAATATTTGTATTTTATTTTCAAATCGAATCCTAATTTTATTTCCAACGAGGTTAGAGCCGTCTCTGGAATTACCCCCGTTTGCAAAGCTTTAATAATAAGCATAGAGCGGAAATTTGGATGCGCTAACAGAATCGGACTGCCGGCGTACCTTATACTACTAGATAGTTTCAGTCGCGTAAAACACAATATTTTAACGTTTTTTATTTTTATTGGCTTTTCATTCAATACAGAATTTTAAATTATATCGGTTATTATGTGAATAATAACCAAGGGTATACTAAAAATTTGTTTTTGGGTACTTTAAATAATGATAGTTTGTGCCACGTCCGAAGCGACTAGACAATAGCTCGCCCTGTTAGAGCTCAAGAACGTTAGGTGTTTACACCAGAGTATTTAGTTGAAATTTGAAACTAAGTTGAAATTATGGCATTATACCAGTATATTCTTAAATTATGGATTCCTAATATTATATTTATACATCAGTCGATTAAAACTATTAAAATACCGTTACATAACATCACCTGCCATTGTGTTGAAATTAGAAGAAATATGAGATCCGATGGTGTAAACGCTTAAGCTGCCTTGCTATAGAGTCAACCAAGCATGAGTGTAGAATTGTAGATAAGGGAAAATAAACTTAAAATTTCAATTAAAACATTTGTTATATTAAAAAGCTTAACAAGGTTATATTAAAAACAAGTTCTTAAATCTTGTGTGCAAAATAAATTATTAAATTTGTTTCTCAATTTCTTAGCAATAGTTTATTTCTTTTCGTTTTAAAAATCCACTTATTGAACGATCTTTCTATTTCTACCGAAGTTATAGATTTTACAGGTTAAAAATTGTTCCTTTGATTGAAACAGATGTTTTTCTTGCACAAGACTCACATCATGAGTGGTTTCACAATGTTTCATGAATTTTGGCCGAAAACATACCTTATAATTATATAAAGAACAATTTTTGTCTTTTATTCTGAAGTCTGAATCGGTTGCACCATGGACTCTTTTTTGTGTGCCCTAAAGTTTCTGCAGTAAATTTTTTCCCACATACACAATTAAACTTACAATTGTTAGGATTTTTATATACTATAACTTTAGAATTGTCCATTTTTAGCCTCCTGAGCACAAATAGAGCTCAAAATAGATAGAATATGCGATCTCTTTGGTTTGAAAGGAAAACCTAGCTTAGGGATTTTCTTCTATTTGAATATCAAAGGCAAAAAATAAATCAAAATTTTGTGTGCCTACATACCTTTTCATACAAAATAAACTCAAACATTTGTTTGTGCTAAGGTATCCGCTTCCGTTCAGTGCCAGGCCCGACTGGTCTTTTGTTTTAAATTCTTGTAAAATTCATACTAAATGAGACTCCACGCTGGCGCTGTGTCAGGGATATTTTTAATGACTTATACGGGCCGAGCGTAGCAAGGTCCGTATCACTACGTCAAATGTGCATGTGCGGACATAAATGAAATTTTAAATTAAATTAAATAGTCCCGCCGGACGTAGAAGCCGAGAAGCGCAACAAACTTATCGCAAAATGTGTATGCAGGCAGCAGCAGCCAAAGTACAGTTGGTATGGCTAGCCGCTTGTTATAGTGAGCTGTCGCGCGGGGCCGGGCGTTGGACCGTCGCGGTTTTTTAATAATGTGCCTAGTTTCGCCAAGATCTTATTTACCTACAAATAAACATCGCAAAAAAAAAATAAAATAGATACTATAGTATATTAAACATTGCTACTCTAGATGTTTATGACTTTTAGTTTTAGTATTGCTGTTCTATGTGATTTTAAAGTCTAAGATTGTTAGCCGCTTCCCGTTTTGATACGTCTCCTCAATAGATGTCGCGCCTTGTACTAAAAGTATGATTATTCGTGATGTGTTAGAATAAATAGGCAATACAAGGAATCAAGGAATGTACTGTACCATGAGTCATTTTCGTTAAACATGTATTTTTAGTGATTTACAATAAATCTAAGTTTTTCTACAGTTTATCCGTTTCATTATTTAATCCGACTATGCTACAGGGTACTAAAACTGCATTTTTGCTGTAACTTGACCGAAATATCAAATAATACCCAAACACATATTGATTACACAATGAAATAGGAAAGCTAGCTGAAACACCGATTTCTTTAATAAATACAATACACATACAATGCGCATATTAGTTAATTAGTTTTTCTTTGTCAAACCCAAATGTTTTTAAATAGTATATTTCACGGGGCGGTTCGAGTGTTGTTGCAGTATGCAACACTTAAATGCGCGCCACTGTATCCGCGGCGCCATCTGTCATTTAGTCTGCTTTGCAACACTTAAATCCACGCCACTGTATCTGCGGCGTCATCTGTCACTTCGTCTAATTTCTTTGTCCGGATTGCGTTGAAAAAATAAAAGTTTGTTTACTTTGACAAGGCAAGGGACAAGTGTCAATTTTTTATAGTGTAAAACAAACTAACTAAGTAGCTTGCAGTTGGTTTTAATTTGTTAACGGTCTCAAAAAAGTACAAATTCTATTACCCATGGGTTTTAGCAAGTAAATATTGTATTATATTTCATTGAAGAGAATAAACAAATGTTGGTTTGAAGACCGAGAGTTTTTTAATTTTGTCGAAAATCAAGAAAGGAATACAGTCCACTGGGGTAAAACTAGAAACAAGCTGGTAATCAAACATGGTCCAGCAGCCGGATTTTTAGGAACGGCAAATTGGAAGAAAGTTGAAATTTGATTGGACATTGACAGTTGTCAAAAATTTTGGATAATTACTGGATATTATTGGTAAAGTTGAAGAAGAATGGTGAAAAAGAACTTTCATCAGGATTAAGGTCAGATTATTCCTTATTTATATAAATCAAGGCAATTGTTGCAAGGATATCTCCAGAAATTTAGAGACTTTAAAGTTAGACAGCTAAAAAATTAGGGTTTTAGCAGTGAGAGATAGGGTTTTGTATAAAATTGGTAGATTTTTACGGGATTGGTGATCCCTACATATAAGTAAGTGTAGTATAAAAATAAAGCTCAAGTTGAGAGTGTATAGTTAATAGGTGGATATAGGTTGATATAGTACTTTATTATAGCGACAAATATTGAACTTTGGCTTTGTTTATTGTAAACATTAATTACGGAAAATTTAGAGGTACTCAAAAAACAAAGAGCTACGTTTAAGGTTTGTATCATGAGGGTAGAAAAATTTGTTCTAGCCAGTGAAAATAAATCAAATGTTGATTTAAATGAATATTGGCGATTCAAATTAGGGAGCTTGCAACACTGTCTTGGCCAACTAGCGGCCGTTTTGGTACCAGTAGAAGGGGCAATGTTTACAATTTTTGAGCCGATTTTTAATCTTCGAAATTAATTTTATTTCGTAAATTATTGATGAAGTGCTAAATAATATTTAAATATGGAAATTATTGATATTACTGGAAACAGCGAATTTTTTCATGAAATTTTGGGTCGTAGAACACGAATCCGAAGTCAGCTTTTGGCGGTCTCGTATGGTGTTCTGGGAGGTTTTACTTGTCTCTCAGACATATGAGGGGCGTGCGAACTTGCTTTTGTTGCGCACGAGAATTTACTTTGCGGTTCCAAATAAAAGCCTTGTGCTCCTATTTTATCTTTATTCTAAGCTAGACCACCTCTAATACTTTTACATTAGGAAGAAATGACTTCCAATATATTATTAAAAATAGGTTAGGTACTCTTAACCCACGAAGTCCATTTCATATTCACCACTCGCTTTACACTTCACTATTCCACAATACTTTAGTTAGTTATTGCTCACAAATTACTCATTATACAATCGTTGTGAATGTACACTATATAAATCAGTTTACATTAAATCCAAAAGGTGAAAGTAAACAACCAAAACAGGTGTTACGTAGTAGGTATATAGTTCAGTAATTATAATCCCTCTGACTATAGGGAATTCGGGCTTATCACAACGGGAACCAGTGCAAACATATGCGTAGAGATATTAGCGGGGATGTTAGTGAGTTCAGTACTTATTTGTTAGGGCACACACGTTAGAAACAATGTAAACCACACCGGGAATTAACAACATACAGCGGATCTTCCGGGCACGAGACAACTGGCGAAACTACAATCAGCGAGTTTACACACTTCGGGGATTACCGTGGTACTACTGTACAAACATACGGGGAAACTTCCGGGGAAACTTCTGGGAACAAGAGAACGGGTACAACTGCTATCAAAGAGTTCACACACTTCGGGGATTACCGTGGTACTACTGTACAAACATACGGGGAAGCTTCCGGGAACGATACAACGGGTGAAAAATTTGTTCGAGAAAATATGCTTAAACTTCGGGAGCTACCGTGTGACTACTTCTCTATATTTCGCGATCGTCCGGGACATATCATGTTGCGGTTTGCGGGGTACCGAACGGAGCGTTCACTCAGGTTGGGTATTTCACTCAGTCAGCAAAATAATGTGGGAGACAAACAAAACGGTTAGCAATAAGAGAAAACGATACGCGGGGAAAGGCGTAAGGGGTAAGTTAATTATCGCTGGCTCATATTATAGCTGCGGTGGCTACGGCGTTGAGATAAAGAATTTCTGGGAAAGATTAAATCTGTACTGCGTTTAAACGATGATGTTTGAACATACTCCCCCCCTTTGAAGTTAGGGAAACTTCCCCCCAACCCAATCAAACCCAATCAAACAAACGGGTTAGTAAGGGCATTAGAAGTTCGAGGCTTCTTGTTGGGGTAAAGGACAAACCTTAGTAATACTCCGCGTAAATTCACCGTCCTGAGTTTTGAGTTTAATGACTCTAACTTTACCGTCCAGTCCGGGCATAACTTTAGTTATTCGCGCTCTAGGCCAAACCAATGGCGGAGTGTTATCATCCCTTAACAACACTAGATCGCCTTCTTTCAGATTTTCCGAGGCATTTGACAGGCGACCGCCTACGCGTATCAAACCTAATGTATCTATAAAGGGTTTAAGACCGATAATATTTTTATTAGTCAGAGGTTTACTGCTTTTAAGTTCTGAGATTTCTCGAGAAAAATATTTTTCTTGTAAAGTTTTTACTATCATATTTAATGCGGATTTTATTTCATCAGCCGTGAGAGCGCCTGTTATTTTATCGGAATTTATTTTAGAATTATGTATAAATCTTTGACACCACGCCACTGTTCGTTGCAGTCTAATAAATGACGAAAATTTGGAAAGCACCGTATCCCAAAATTCGCTCGTCACTGCGACCATAACCTTTTTACGTTCTTCAGGGAGTTGATCTAATTTGAATTTAGTGTCGATTTTACTGAAATCTGTCTGTTCTTGCAAAAACTTAGGTCCGTGAAACCATAGATCCGAGTTTATTATGTCTTTAGGAGATATACCGCGCGAAAGAATATCGGCTGGGTTGTTAGATGATCTAACATGACGCCATTCAAAATTTGAAGTCAAATCTTGTATTTGGCTTACTCTATTTGATACAAAAGTAGTCCAACGTGACGGGTGAGATTTAATCCAGCATAACGCGATCTGCGAATCTGTCCAAAGATTTACTGAGTCAAAGATAAGATTAAAAAACACTGACGTAATTTTTTGTGCTAATTCTGCTAAAACTACCATAGCACATAATTCTAGCCTCGGCAGTGATATTGTTTTTATAGGCGCAATTCTTGATTTTGCGGTCACTAAATTACTAGATATAGAGTGATCAGAATAAATAGCCCGAATATAAAAACACCTAGCTTTAAGGCTAGCATCTGCAAAGCCGTGTAGTTCGAGTCGCAAAATTTTGTTATTCTTGAAGAAATACCTTGGGATTTTTAATTGGGATAAATATAAAAGACTATCTACGAGGTTTTTCCATTCATCTAGCAGTTCTGGAGTTAATGGATTATCCCATTTAAGTCGACTAAGCCAAATTTTTTGCATTAAATGCTTACCAAGGACAATTGCAGGATTAATTAATCCAAGTGGATCATAAATTTCAGCTATTTTAGAAAGTACTTCGCGCTTTGTGTAATTCTGGCTCCCAGGATTTTTTGGGAGTGTAACTAAAAAATAATCCAGATTGGGGTTCCACGAGATACCTAAAACCCTACTAGAGTAGGTTTCAACGTTTATGTCACAATAGGGAATATGCATGAAATTCAAATCAACCCGAAATATTTTTATTGTATTCTCTATATAAATTAAATGATTATGGCGGTTGTTGTTTTCCATTTATTTTGGGTTTTATTAGCAAAAAAAAAGATTTAAAACTGCAAATTTTCGCGCGAATTTCGGAACTTGTAAAACGCACTTCTTTTGTTTGTGACGTCACTTTTTTTATGACGTAAACGTTTTATAATGCCTAGTGTAATGTAAATTTCAGTATTAATTCATTTTCTTGATTGCTTCCCGAAGATTAGTACATTTAGTTGATAGAAAACCTTTTATTTGATTAAAAAAATTGTTTAGAAATGACTAAAACGGAGTGCGTGCAAAGAAAATCGGATAATTTGCTGGATGTTGATGCCCTTTAGAGAGGGTTCCTTCTTTGCCTTCAGAATTTCGTTACCAATACTTATTATTTATTATACTATGGAAATAAATTTACAGTCACATATGCTTACTTGAATTTGGCGATACTGACCTTTATAGATACCGCTTTATGTAAAATTTTTGATTAATTTTGCAGTACGTATACTTTCTTCCAGCACCGGCTCTTTTGGACACGAGAAAATGAAGTTTTCCAAGTCATTAGCTGGAGAATTCTTTTACACTGGCATAATATAATATCTATAGGTTAGTTTTTTAACATTTTCTACTGTTTAATAAAAAGGATTATTAACAAAATACGATATAATCGAAGACAAACAACAAAATCAAACTTATCAAACCCAACCACACCAGATAAAGCGACCGTCACACTGAAGAAGCAACGTTGCCACCGCTGCAAACACCTGCGTGTTCGATTGACAATAATTGGATCAATCAGGATCACTTTACGTGACTTCAATGCTATTTTATCTCTTTGCACTGCCATTCCCTTAAAGTTCGTCAACTGATCCGGATCAATCCGATTTTGTCAATCGAACACGCCAGTGGCTAAAAAAATGACACGTGAAAAACCGAACCGACCCTGTCATCATTAAAGCTTTGCAAACGGAGGTAAATCCAGAGACGGCTCTAACCTAGTTGGAAATAAAATTAGGATTCGATGTGAAAATAAAATACAAATATTTATTTACCCACATTGTGTTATTTGAAAGTGCGAAATACGAAAATCCCATACAGGGTGTCTGAAAAGTCTTAGCATGGGCAAATATCTTTACTATTAATTAAGATAGAGACACCAAATTTTAGTTTTATCTTATTGGTTAATAAATCTACTTTTTTATGTAATTTGACTTTTACCATCCCCTTGGGGGATTACGCTAGGGAGTTGAGGTCAAAAATTTTAAATGCAACCCTATGCCGTGTGGTACCTCATTTTAAAGATCTTTTCTCAGATGTTACTTCTTGGCAGAGTTCCAAAACGGACTTTATTACTGCCAAGAAGTTCATGGTGGCCAGTCTAAACAACTTTTAACGTAATTAGTAAGGCAGTCACTTTTGGTCTGTTACCAGAGGCGTCGATGCCGAAAATAAGTACATAGGGTATTTGACAGAAATAATTTAATTGATGAGCGTTGCCGTGATTGTATGAAATAAAAAAAAACGGTTGAGTGCAAGTTCGACTCGCGCATAGAGGGTTCCGTGAGACATACAATATTTTGAATTTCTCACAGGACGCAAAAGTCTCAATAACTATGGTAAGGCCAATGCTTGAATAAATAAGAAGAAGCGGCCATGCCGGAAATATGTCAGTGCGTAATATAACTGATTAGTAAGGCTGGCACGGTTGGTCACAATGTCACATAGTTATGTTCAAAAAAGTAAGACGGCATAAAATCGTACAAATATGTTAAATACGTAGTTGTAGTTTTACTATTGGAGATATATTCTTGAAAGTGGGTAGGTTTCAATGTAGACACCAAAGTACATCTCCTGAAATTTCGTGCGCATGTCTAGCCCTCTTAGTTTGATTGGGTGGTACGCATTTGGGTCTACTGCGCAGATGTCAAAAAACAAAATATAAAAACGACAAATGAAGAAGTAAAGTTGGAAAAAAGTTAGAAAAAAAGTGCCCCATAAAACAAAAAATAGCAGCGCAGACTGGTAGGTACTGTATGGCACAAGAGGTCGACTAATGGTCGACTTGTGCCCCGCCTGATTATACGATTTACGATTTATAATTTTTATAGGCTTGCCATGTAAAAATGCATTAAAATACGGGAGTTGCGGTAAAATGTTGCGGTTTAATGACTTTTAAAAGAAGAGGCCACCCGGCATAGGTTTGCATTCAAAATTTTTGATCTCAACTCCCTAGCGTAACCCACCAAGGGGGTTGAAAAAGTCAAATTGCATAAAAAAGTAGATTTATTAACCAATAAGATACAACTAAAATTTGGTGTCTCTATCTTTATTAGTAGTAAAGATATTTGCCCATGCTAAGACTTTTCAGACACCCTGTATGGTATTTTCTTATCTCGCACTTTTAAATAACACAATGTGGGCAAATATAAATATTTGTATTTTATTTGCACATCGAATCCTGATTTTATTTCGCAATAGGTTAGAGCCGTCTCTGGATTTACCCCCGTTTGGAAAGCTTTAGTCATCATCGTTTGCCTAGTTGCCTACCTAACCCCTAACCTTGTTTATTTTTGTGGAATCGTTTGTGGAAAGTGGTATTTAGTTTTTAAAAATGTAACGCAGACATGCAATGTATCACTATGTAAATAGAAGAAATTGGTAAGTAATTACTAATTATTCTATAAACATATATTTTAATTATATGCACACTTTACACAACACAATAGTATCATAGACTAAATAATACATAGACGAACACTGGCGTGTAACAAAAATGGACCAAAAAGCGGGCATCTATTGAGACATTTTGAGGGTTTAGTGGTTTATGGCTTAGAAATTTGTTTGTCCACAATCCATGCGTTTATATGTACTATATAGATATATGATGGTGAACAAATAAATTCCTAAACCATAAACCAGTAAATTCACATAAATGTTTCAATGGATGCTTAAGCTTTTTTGACAACCGTATAGATTTTTTGATGAAATACATGATGATGATTCTAGGTACACTTGCTACATAAAATACATCAGGCAAAACACTTAAAATTTATTTAAACGCTTTATTTTGCACTTTCTTAGGTTTTATTTAAATCTTATTATAGTTATTAAGTATATCCAAATGACAATCTTATTATGCTCATACTCATAACCTTTCTCATAACCATAACATAACCTTGGATGAATAAAGACAGTCCTTGAGGTAATCCTGGTAATCAGGTTATAAAACTTCACTTTAAAAATGTTGTAATAGTCCAGATTCATACCAAACTATTGCCAAAGCCAATTATTGAGCTACAATATTATTGTCTAAACTAATAATAAAATTATTATTTAATTCAACTGTCTAAAATTTTTTTAAATAAATAAAGACAAAACGTCAACTACAGTTACAGAAGTGACCGGTAGGGGCGTAGAAGGTATCGACTATGGCGGTGTTGCCGTATCCCCTTTTAAGTCACCTTAATTTGAGTGTAGATTGCCCATAACACTGCGTGACGTAACTTTTTTGAGTGAGCAAATGGCTGCTTTTGAAACTGTAATAAATTATTCCGAAAAGTAAAAATTTTTTTTAGCTAAATTATCCCAGTAATTTTCTTCAAAATAGCATTTTTGGGGTTGTAATGACTTCCTTAAATGATTTATGCAATAAAAAAAAAATGTGCATATTCCTTATTAGAATCTTGTTCATTATTACAAAAATTTTTCAAAAATTCTTTGGAGTTAGAGCAAAATTTATGTAGTTTAAATCCTGCAGATTTTAAAACAGTATTTAACTGGGTGTAAGTTTCAACCAACTCTTCATAACTATCACACGCACATAAAATATCATCTACATAAGTCGAATTTAATAAAGCGCTCGAGGCCAAGGGAAAATCATTTTTAACCCTGAGAGCAAGGTCATTCAAAACGCGAGTTGCGACATATGGGGCGAAATTGGTTCCGAAAATAACCGTTGTTAACTCTATGCATTTAAACTCGTCGGTCGGGTTATCTCTCCATATAATGTTTTGAAGAAATGTCTGATCCGGGTTAATTTTAATTTGCAAATACATTTTTTCGATATCTGAGGTCATAACGAATTTTGAGGTTCTAAACCTACACAAAATATCGTATAGTTCAGGTTGAACGGGAAAACCCTTTAACGAAATATCGTTAAGCGATAAACTTGAGGAAGTTTTACATGACGCACCGTACACAACTCTTAATTTAGTAGAGGTGTTATTTTCTTTAATAACGCAGTGGTGGGGAAGAAAATATTTATTTTCATTATTCTCATTCTTGAGAGTGAGCGGGATATATCTACCATAACCTGATTCGACGTAACTGTCTATAAAATTTTTATAGTCGCGGAATAATTGGATATCTTTCTCAAACCGTTTCTCTGAGTGCAAAAATCGGTTTTTCGCAATAGAAAGGGAGTTTCCTAACTTTAAATTTTCCTCTTCTGACTTTAATGGTATGTTTACTTGATATCTACCATTTTCTAAGATCTTCGTGGTATTTAAGAATATATGCTCGGCTAATTCGTCTTGAGGTGTTAAAATTGGTTTATTCCGGATTTCTTCAAAGTCCCAAAATCTTGTTAGTAACTGATCAACATCTTCTGAAATGTATTCTTTTCGTAAAAATAAGGAAACGTTATTACTAGTTGTCGCGTTTACTGGGGTAGTTACTAACGAGTGGGACGATACACTTGGGTAAGGCACGTTACCTGCGATGACCCAACCTAAATGTGTATTATGCAATATTGGAAGGGCATTTCCGAGTTTTATAAGTCCATCGGATAGTAAATTGTAATAGACGTCCGCGCCAATTAATATGTCGATGGGAGAGGGGTTATAAAATGTAGGATCGGCCAGTGTTAAACCTTGGGGAATTTTTAATTTACCGGTATCAATTCGAGTTTGAGGTAGCTTGCAGGTTATTTTATCCAACACTGCACAAGAAATTTTAAAACTTAAATTGGGGTTTACGTTAGAAAAAATATTGAAATTAACCATTTTATTAGACATAGTGCTTCTTTCGAATATTCCTGATATTTGTAAATTTTTATTATACGTTGTAATTTTGAGTTTTCGTACTAAGCTTTCTGTAGCTATAGACGACTGTGAGCCACTGTCTAAAAGAGCTTTTACCTTTACAGGCTGATTTTCTATATCGTATAAAATTACTTCCGCGGTTGCCAACAGAACTTCGGAATTTTTAGTCGAGAAGGCTGTCACTTGAGAATGATTATTAGCGTGATTTCTAATTTGTTCATTATTTTGTGGGGGTGTCGGTCCGTTCTGTCTAACGTAATATCTGGCCTGGGTTGTATTAGAATTGTTAGAATTTCTAGGATTTTGTGCGGGTGTTTGTGTTGGTGAATTAATATGTAATAAAGTATGATGTCGTCCGGAGCAAACATAGCACGTTTTTGAAGTACAACTTTCCAGAGAATGCTTACTTCCTAAACAATTTCTGCACATTTTATTTGTTTGGACAAATCTTAACTTTTCAGAGTGGGTTAGTCTACTAAATTTATCACACGCGTATATTTTGTGATTGTCTGATTTACAGTACGAGCAAAATGTAGTGATTATGGGATTAAATTTATTTGTAGTCTGAGATTGAGAGTGTGACGAGAAATGTGAACGAGCCTGAGTAGTGTGAATTTGAGGACCGCGTATCTTATTTAAAGTTTGTGCTTCGGGGTTTAATATTTCTAACGAGACACATTTGCTGTTTAGAAAGTCAAAAAAATCGTCTAAAGCCGGGAGATTAGTTGGGACTCTGTGTAATTCAAACCCTTTACGCGTGTTGAAATCTAATTTGTGCTCCAACAAATAAAACATGAGCAAATCACATAACTCCTCTTTACTTACTAAGTTAGTTAGTGACTCTACACTTTGTCTACAGTGTGTTAAAAAATCTCTCAAATTGTGAGCAGTACACTTCGTTAACGCGGGCATGTCAAAAAGTGATCTAATATGGGTGTTTACCAATAATAATTTATTAGAATATCTTTTAATCAGCGTATTGATTGCGATATCAAAATTATCACTGGTTAACTGTAAATTACTTATTAACCGCAGAGGTTCCTGTCTTAAATAGCCCTTAAGGTACATAAAACGTTGAATATTTGTTAAGTCAGGATTATTAATTATTAGAGAAGTAAAAAGTTCATAAAAAGACACCCATTCAGAGGGATTGCCAGAAAATGGAGGAATATCAATGTTAGGTAATTTTACGGCTGGCGTATTTTGAGTATTTTGACGACTAATCGGGGTCGTCTGTGAGCTGCGAGAAGCCGCTTCAATAATTTCGTTTAAAACCTGTTTTCTACATGTTCCCTTTCAGTTAATTGAGTATCAGACTTATCAAGTAATTCAATTTCATCATGAGTATCAGAAAAAACCACAAAAACTTCACTCAGACGTTTCTGACGCGTTATGAATTCAGAAATTGACACATTCGGGTTATTTACATTTTTGTTTATGTAATTTTCGATTCGTGTAAGAGTACTCTTGCAAGACGTTCGTTTTTTTATTAAATCATCCATGGTTTTTGTGATTCTTTATACTAAAACCTACAAAAAACACTACAAAATAAATTTCTTAAAAAATCATAAAGTACAATCAAAATTTAAGCCACAAAAATATTATGCTCATTTCGACAAATATTAAATCCAAACATCCTACACTATAAATCTGTTTATTTATAAATAAGTATAAACCAAAACAATGCTGAAGATAATACACTATTTAATTTAGCTACGTTTGAGAAATGTGAACCTACACTGCGATATTTAAAATATGTAGAATAATTATTAAATTTCGTGAGAATACTATCTCAAAAAACCGTAGTGTTAAATACAATACCATTAAAAAATCAATTTAATGTTTATGCGACAAATTAAACAAAAACACAACTACACTTGACAGTTTTTCCTTGTTTAAGCATTAAACATCAAAGATCTGACCTTAAGAGTCCTGTATTGCAGATTTTCTTTCCGACGGGAAGTGAATTTTGAACTGCTTTGTTCCGACGACACGTGAACGTTGAACTGCCTTGTTCCGACTGCACGTGAATCCAACTGTTGGTTTGAGTGAAGAGGTATTTTCTTTGAACTTCTAGGGCTTTATCTTCGGGGTTTCTGGTGGTTTTAGCTTTTTACATCCGGCTCGAAGGACCATTATATGTTCTGGGAGGCTTTACTTGTCTCTCAGGCATATGAGGGGTGTGCGAACTTGCTTTTGTTGCGCACGAGAATTTACTTTGCGGTTCCAAATAAAAGTCTTGTGCTCCTATTTTATCTTTATTCTAAGCTAAACCACCTCTAATACTTTTACATTAGGAAGAAATGACTTCCAATATATTATTAAAAATAGGTTAGGTACTCTTAACCCACGAAGTCCATTTCATATGCACCACTCGCTTTACACTTCACTATTCCACAATACTTTAGTTAGTTATTGCTCACAAATTACTCATTATACAATCGTTGTGAATGTACACTATATAAATCAGTTTACATTAAATCCAAAAGGTGAAAGTAAACAACCAAAACAGGTGTTACGTAGTAGGTATATAGTTCAGTAATTATAATCCCTCTGACTATAGGGAACTCGGGCTTATCACAACGGGAACCAGTGCAAACATATGCGTGGAGATATTAGCGGGGATGTTAGTGAGTTCAGTACTTATTTGTTAGGGCACACACGTTAGAAACAATGTAAACCACACCGGGAATTAACAACATACAGCGGATCTTCCGGGCACGAGACAACTGGCGAAACTGCAATCAGCGAGTTTACACACTTCGGGGATTACCGTGGTACTACTGTACAAACATACGGGGAAACTTCCGGGGAAACTTCTGGGAACAAGAGAACGGGTACAACTGCTATCAAAGAGTTCACACACTTCGGGGATTACCGTGGTACTACTGTACAAACATACGGGGAAACTTCCGGGAACGATACAACGGGTGAATAATTTGTTCGAGAAAATATGCTTAAACTTCGGGAGCTACCGTGTGACTACTTCTCTATATTTCGCGATCGTCCGGGACATATCATGTTGCGGTTTGCGGGGTACCGAACGGAGCGTTCACTCAAGGTGAGTATTTCACTCAGTCAGCAAAATAATGTGGGAAACAAACAAAACGGTTAGCAATAAGAGAAAACGATACGCGGGGAAAGGCGTAAGGGGTAAGTTAATTATCGCTGGCTCATATTATAGCTGCGGTGGCTCCGGCGTTGAGATAAAGAATTTCTGGGAAAGATTAAATCTGTACTGCGTTTAAACGATGATGTTTGAACATATGGTTTTTCCAAAAAAAAATTGTTTTTGGAAAACTTTTAGGTTAACTTTTAGGTTACCTTTTTGTTATAGATTCCTTTAAGTTTCGACTCTTTCACTTCAACATATCTGTAAACTTATAATTTTTATTAGTTTTCGTCACACAAAACACCACATTTAGGCAAAAATAGCTAAGAAAATTGTTTTTTCTATAGAAAATTCCATTTTATCGCTACTAGACGTCATTATTTTTCCGGCTGTCAATTTTCCGGCGTTGCCACGTTTACAAAGCATTTTGTAACTGTTAAAATTTTAACAATTTCCGGCCATAAATAAATCCAAAAAAAGAGATGGCAATATGAGAGTAAAATAAGACAGATAGCATTTTATTTTCCCTAAAAGGGCAAAAAGATGACCCCAACCAACACCCTGGGGCACCGATCCCTCTTCGCGTGCGAGGAAAGAGACTGGTCAGGGCCCCTAACCAGGTGCTAACCCTGCTCCGATCTTAGGGTGCCCTCCGATCCACCGTTATACCACCGTTATATCGAAAATATTAGATCTGTCACCTAATTCACCGACCTAGAAAAGTTTTTGATACGAACGGTGGATCGGAGGGCACCCTAAGGTCGGAACAGGGTTAGCACCTGGTTAGGGGCCCTGACCAGTCTCTTTCCTCGCAGGCGAAGAGGGATCGGTGCCGCAGGGTGTTGGTTGGGGTCATCTTTTTGCCCTTTTGGTTAAATTTGGTTCATTTTCGCATTTTCCCGCTAACTTTATGTAAAGCTAGCAGTATTTGAGGGAAAAACGATTATGCGAAAATGAACCAAATCTGAGCAAAAAGGTGTATACACCCAAACAAACCTGAGCAAAAAGGTGGTCAGGTTTGCTCAGTTTTCATTGATATAGATACATATAAATCTATATCAATGAAAACTGAACAAACCTGACCACCTTTTTGCTCAGGTTGGGTGAGCAAAAAGGTGGTCAGGTTTGCTCAGTTTTCATTGATATAGATACATATGTATCTATATCAATGAAAACTGAGCAAACCTTACCACCTTTTTGTTCAGGTTTGCTTGAGTTGGGTATACACCTTTTTGTTCAGATATGGTTGCATGCATCAGCATATGCAGGTGTTGGATTGCTGATAAATAGGATTTTGGTTACGTCTGATGTAGGTTGAAATTAAAAAAAATTGTTGACTAAGTTGGCCAGAATAGTGAATTTAGTTTGTTATGGTTAGCTTTTTTATTATTCCTAATTTACAATTTTTTCATGAAAAATAAGTAAACCTGGCAACGCCGGACACTTGACAGCTGGGAAAATAATGGCCCCCTAACTAACCTTAATCTATGAATAATGGCATCTAGTAGCGATTAAAATGACATTTTCTATTGGAAAAAGCAATTTTCTGAGCTATTTTTGCCTAAATGTGCTGTTTTGTGTGAAGAAATAAAATAAAAATTATAAGTTTACAGATATGTTTAAGTGAAAGTGTCGAAACTTAAAGGAATCTATAAAAAAAGGTAACCTAAAATTTAACCTAAAAGTTTTGCAAAAAAATTTTTTTTTGGAAAAACCATACGAGACCGCCAAAAGCTGACTTCGGATTCGTGTTCTACGACCCAAAATTAGGGTCTGTGCAAAATTTCATGAAAAAATTCGCTGTTTCCAGTAATATCAATAATTACCTTAAATATAGGGACGCACTGCAACAAAATCAATAAAAAGAACAAAAAAGCATTTTGAAATAATCCTACCAGACAAGCAGATTTGTAACTCTTCATTCGGCGAATCAATATTAGTGTTTCGTTGATGCAAACGCATAACATCCCTCTTGGGTTGTAGAATCCTGTGCGCCGACTATTTTCTCGTCTTTTTTTAATAGTTCTGTATAACACTAGTCAAAGTTTTGAATATTAAAAGGTTTTTTCCTAAGCTCGTCCTGAAACTCCATCAATGACCGTGCGCCGCCTAACGGCCACTTTAGTAACTAGCACACAGCTGATTGGTTATTCTAACCTTAAATTTTTCTTTATGTTTACATCCGAGAAGACGGGTTTACATTTTGTGTTTAATAGTTTTGTATCACTTTTCAGCTTTGATATTAGTTTAATTTCATCAATTTTTTACGAAATACTAAAATATATTTCAATATAAAGAAGAACTACATCAAGAATAAAAAGCAAAATCAAAAATCATTTTGGAATAGCTCTATTATAGTACCTATGCAGTTCGATTTTTTCAGTCATTCGGCGAATCACACTTAAAATACTGTGCAGTGTCTGTTTTTCGGCTCGGTTTTAGTGCAAACTTTGAGTACAAAAACATTTTTTCCTGAGTTTTTGCAATATTGCAGTGACTATGATCACGAGTTTGATGACCTAAGTGAACAATCTGACTGTAGGAAATACCATCGGAAATGTGTTTTGACGTATATTACGAATAAGATTCTGTTTCAAAACATAAATTTTTATCCTTTTCCAAAAAAAGGAACAGCATTAAGTGGTTCGATGGTGATAATAAAATGATGTGTGGGAAGCTTGAAAGACTATGCCTAATATAGGAAGGTTTTCCAACAAATGGGTGTCAGTGTATTCTCTTCATTTTACACAGCAAGATTTTTTGTTGAGCCTGGTAGAGGTAGGTATATGTTACTTTTATTAAAAGTTCTAAAACTCTTATTAGATATATTTTTGTTAATGAATGTTAAGTCTACACCAGTTAGTTTTAAAAGTAATGAACGTAAATGTTCTGTTTAGTTTTTAACATTAGGTACACAAGAATTTTTGTAGTGGCCATTGATAGCATTATAATTTCTTATAAAATGTGTTTGGGCAGATCTAGAATTTTTATAATTTCAGTAGTTAACCTGTACGTTTTGAAATTACTTAATACTAAATAGAATTTAAAAATGCTTTCCATAAGATGGCCAATTTAAGAGTTCTACCATTCTCCTTGATCTATATCCTCTTTTTACAATATCAGATGTAATAGTATATTACATAATAAGTGTTAAAAGTGACATTTTTCACACGAGTGGGAATGTTGATAATCCCTCGAGTGTGCGAAAATTACTTTTACACGAGTAATGTACAATATTTTTCCTATGACCACAAAAATATTTACCAAAAAACCCCCAATTCCTGTCTTTTTTATACCCCCACTTTTCAACAAGTGTGCTGAAAAACTTTTCAACACGTGTGCTGAAAATAAAAAATGAAATTGGCCCCATCTGTTCAAACTTCATGTTGACAAGTACTTTACAACACGTGTTGAAAAGTACTTTTCAACACGCGTGTGATATAGGGCACTTTCTAGCCTAGTTAACCGTGCTTTTTTCTCACTTTCATAGGTGGTCGTAGGAAAAAGTATTCTCTTGGAACAAAGTACAGTACTAATGGTAAATATAAAAAGCTTTATAAGGACTGTTGATAAATGTAAACCTTTCTTTTTAAATTTATTTTAAAAACTAACACAAGGGGACACAGGAGGACAATGCACCCCTACTCTCCTTTTTTTCAGTGCCTCTGCTACTGAAAAAAATTCTTAAAATTTTTGTAAAGTATAAAAAATGTCCGTGTGCAGTTATGATATTGGAGTTACATTATATAAAAATTTTCCTGTTCAGTTATGATATTGAAGTTAAATTAGATAAAAATGTTCCTGTTCAGTTATTGGAGTTAAATTTTATTAAAATGTCCCTGTGCAGTTAATTTATAAAAATCTGAGTTATATTTAGTGATTATGTCAAAATCGGGATGACACATGCACTAGAATGGTTTGCTTGGGTTTGCTGGGGAATAAACTCTGTTTATTTTAGTGTTTGTTAAATTTTAGGTAAGCACCACTTCATAAGAGACTAAAAAGGACCACAGTTCCGTCCCAAAATTTACAATTTAGGATTTCCTTGCAATGCAGTTCTACTGATGCTGAGACAAGGATGGAACGAAGCACTTGTAAGTATTAAATTAAAATTTTTATTAAAAAGAGGTGATTGGAGGAGACAGGCTAGTTGTATGCAACTAACAGTGTTTAATATATAATTAATGTGGGCATCGTTTGTTTTTATTTAGTTACCAGAACCACCTGCCAAAAATGTGCCATTTTTACTCCACATTTATATTCCGTTTACGGAGTTGCCAAATTCTCTATACTTTCTTATCTATAGAGGATTTTTTAAAAATAGTAAAAAATTTATTTATTTAAGTATCTCGAGAACTATTATAGTTACAAAAAAGTTCAACCAAAACAACAACAATTCAAACAAAAATCACACGATTTTACCTTCTCTAAGGTAACTTTATTGTTTTGTTTATACCATTTGTTTTTATTGAGTTACTGATACTAACTTGTTTTTTTCAAATACGGACCTGGACTTTTTGCTGCATTTGTTGAAAGAATACTTCATACCCTTTACAACTGTGTATCACTTGATTATGTTTTTCGACGTTTTGGTGAAGAATAGTATCATCATCAATATATTCTACGAGTACGGACCTGGCATTTTTCAAGTTAGCAACAAGAATAGCAACATCATCAGGATTTTCTAACAATACGGACCTGGGATCTTCCATGTTAAGGCACAATTCATAACCTATCGCCATGGTTTGTGATTTTTTGTGGTTGTGAAATGGCCCATTTACTTCAAAAATGCCAGGTCCGTACTGGCAGAATATCCTGATGATGCTATTCTTCACCAAAATGTCGAAAAACATAATCAAGTGATACACAGATGTAAAGGGTATGAAGTATTATTTCAAAAAATGCAACAAAAAGTTCAGGTCCGTATTTGAAAAAAAACAAGTTAGTATCAATAACTCAATAAAAACAAATGATATAAACCAAACAACAACGTTACTTTAGAGAAGGTAAAAAATCGTGTGATTTTTGTTAAAACAGTTTTTTTTTAACTATAACAGTTTTCGAGATATTTAAGAAAAACATTTTTGACAATTTTTAAAAAATCCCCTGTAGACAATAAACTATAGAGAATTTGCACATGCACATTATTATTAGAAAAGTATTTGCCTTATTTTTAAGATTAGTTGTGAAATTCGAAACTTGTGTGTAATATCGTTTCAACAGACAAAGTTTTTACTCAAAAAAATATAAATCTAACTTTTACAAATTTGCTTCAATTTGATGAAGGTTATGTAGAAGTGATTTGATTGTGGTTAATGTGAAATGTATTATAGTTGAATATAAAAAAAATCATTATACGGGGAATAATTTAAAACTTAAAAAAAATATATATTTTCTTTGATTAGAAGGTTATGAATTTGTATTTGGACATATATTTTTATTCTAAACAACTTTTCTTAATAACGTTTTTCTGTATTTTTGAAATAAGGGTTCTTTACTCTTGAACGATTATTATATTTTTTGGCCTGCCCTGTATGCTGTTTGACTTGAAGCAGCACCTGATATGGTTATCGGACATGCAACTTTGGGCGTTATTTATATTTCGGTTGTGCACCAAATAAAAAAAAATTCCCATTTGTTGCATGCTGGACTAAGTACACAGACTATTTTTGTTTCAATTTTAAAAAGGCACTTTACATAGTATAGTACCGTTGGGGATACATAATAACTACTTCACTTGACATGCGGCCATTGTGGATATTGTTAGATTGTTAGATTGTATTTTTTTCCAGTATCCATAAAAGAAATTTTATGGAGTAAAGTTTTAAGTTTTTAGACAATCGATATTTCATCTGCAATTTTTGATGTTTATTTTGTTATGTATCTAAGAAAGTAATCAGTAGGGCTTGCAATCTCGGGATCCCGAAATCCCGGGATTCCGTTAAAATTCGGTCCCGAAAAATCCCGGAATTGGGCACAAAAGTCTCGAAATAAATACATTATAAAATATGTTAAAAAAAACGAATTAAATTAACGCTTAAAGCATCGCAGTATTTTTAATAAAAATTATGTTTAACGTGTGATATGGCAACCCTGCAAGATTAATTTAAGTACTAGATAGTACTAGTAACAGAATTCAAATTATTCTTACTTCTTATACTTTTGTGTCCTCAGTATAAACTTTGTTTTGTTTTTATTTTAAAATTACAATAATATAAATAAAAATAATTTACCTCTATTAGTGTTACGATTTTTCGGGATCAATCCCGGGATCCCGGGATTTTGTCTTTTCGATTCCGAAAATCCCGGGATCCAAATATATTTACGTCCGGGATAGCAAGCTCTAGTAATCAGCTAACATCCCTGCTTTGTTGGTTTTTAACATTGTTGCTGCTTAGTTATTTGCTATACAAAAAACAATAACTTTCCGGGGTTGATACATAAAAAAACATAAAACTCGTGAAAGAAGTCAAAATATTATTGTCTACTTTTCCCTTAAAAACTTAACATGCCAAACATCGATACGTTTATCGAATTTTTGGTTTGATAAAATATATATGCCTTTTTTATGTGTCTACCCCTATCGTCATTGGCATTGGTTTTTTTTATAGAAAATAACGGAGTAACAATTTTAAAACAATGAAATAGCAGTATTGTTCATTATTAGTAGCTAACATTAGAGACCATAATAATTTTTTTTATTTATTGTAGATACTATATTCATACGGTTACTGAAAAACCAACCATGGGATAATATCGGGGGTGTCTCGCTTTTTGAGCATACACGCCTAGCCAAAAGTAGCGTAATGTCAAGTACTTCCACGTACTGCCCCAGTAATGCCAGATACTTCCAAGTACTGCGTCGGTAATGCCAGGTACTCCCAAGTACTGCGTTTGTAAAGCCATGTACTGCCAAGTACTTCCGTGGAATGCCAACTATTTTCGAATTAAATTTTTGCGTCCAAAACATTACATTATGGAAAGATACATGAAACAGGATGACAATTATTAAAGACTTCCAACCAAGAGAATGCCATGAAATTCCATAGTAATGCCATGTACTGTCCTAGTAATGACATGTACTTCCAAGTATTGCCTCAGTAATGCCAAGTACTTCCATGTACTGACACGTACTTCCATTGTAATGCCAACCTAATGTACATGTATTGCCAGAAGTGAGACACCCCTTGGATAATATCATATAGTGGAAGAAAATGTATGAACGAATTGCTGGGAAAATATTTGAGACAAGTATATCCAACTTTAGATTATTTCGGCACGTATTTTTTAACTTCCCAATGATAATCACTTTGAGACACTTAGCGGAAATGATTTAAATTTTCGATTAGCATCTGATTATCGACTAGTTATAACGTTTTGGGAAGAGCACTCGGCGTTTTTAAATAACTACCATCGTTTTACAGAATAAGGAAATAGATGGTTTGATCCTTAATTAAATTTACAGCAATCGAGTCTTAGAAATTGGCCATTTTTTTTATTGTCAAAAAAGGAATCATATTTCAACAATAGATAAAATGTCGAGTCTGTGTCAAATTGATAAAACACAGTGTTTTTTTTTAACATTTGGCACAGTTCAGGTTTGCTCAACTCATCGAGAACCCAAGCTTAACGATAAGCAGGTGCTTATCATCATTTACGCTAAGAGTCTCAACTCAACTACCCTCACAGTTAATTAGTTTCTATTTTACCATCACTCTTGTGGTATATTGGCTTTTGGTAAGTTATTTTTATTACAAATTAAGAAATTAAAAGTATTAAGAAGGTTAAAAAGAGGCAAAAATTCTTAACAATTACATTTTTGTAACAGTCTCTGCATAAATATTTTAATGAAAAATTAATTGTTAAAAAAAACATGACTTAATCTAGTCATAATTTTGAGATAGCTCAATGAAAGCACAAGTTTAACGACTTAATGACAAATTATTTAATTTTTTTTTAGCAATAAAGATTATTATCGACGCAAAGCCAAATTATTGATACAGAAGTTTATATTTGAAAAAGATCGCAAATTTTACATAACATTATAAAAATAGAACCTGTCAGCCAAACCCTAAATTTTAGACTATTTTATTATATTATAATACAATTTCAATAAATAATGCAATGTCTAACATGTTTTTTATTATTAATGTGTATTCCCAATTCTTAAAGTATCTTAGAGTTGGCATTTAGTTAGTGAAATAAAACAGTAATAATTATGTATTATTTTATTCATCACCAGTTAAAAAATTTACAAGCACACTGATTTTAACAGAATATAAAATTGCGTATTCCTTTAAGGCCTGGTTTACCAGTAATCTGTTAAGCAGTTAGAAAAAATAAATCCGTTTGTACGAGGAATAAACTGCTGATTGTTTTGTTTGGATATGCGTACTGTCCAAGATATCGCCAGAGTTTAGTCCAGGCGAATAGGTTTTCTAAACCGTTTAAATAAATAATAAATTCGTTATTTGTACAAAATATTGTTTAAATTTATTGCAAACAGTGTATTTAAATTAGCTTACACTTTTTTTCAGGCCTTTTGAACTTGAAAGAAAAACTAAACCAATACAATAATCGAAAAATATAATTCATTTAATATATGCGCCCGGACTTATCTCGGCTGGCGATTTTTTGCTCGGATATGCAAGTTATTTTATATAATTGGTAAGAACATGACTTAAGGTACAAATTCACGATGATATATTTTCTTGAGATTTTTGTGTCATGATTTTTTTATCATACATGATACATATAACAAAAAATTATGAGACAACAATCTCGGGAAAATATGTCATCGTGGATATGTAACTTTAGTTGCCAAAGGTGGGTAAATGTTAATTAAATGTATTACTTGATTCAATAGTTTGCGAAACCGCCTGTGAATAACTATACTGTTAATATAAAAGCTCATTAAAACTAATAAATTTTATTTACATGTCTAAATATTTTAACATCACACAAATTTATAGACTGTACTAGGTAAGTACTAATTTCGCATAATATATAACCATTAGGCAGTGATGGTTGGTGAAATTTCAAAGTTGTATATCTCTGTTTCTATTTACTTACAGGACCCATACCAAATTTAGGGGTTTTAATAGTGAGCCCACTGGAATTTTTGCCCAGCTTGCACTGGGAAAAAATGAACCCGTTTAGGTATTTTATTTATTAGTTTTTCTAAACAAATTTTACATGATTTTGTTGAGCATTTATAAATTTTAAGAGAAATAAATGTGTAGTAGAAAGTTGTAGTCATTTGATTTTTTAAAAATTATATTTTAGGTTTAAAAAAATTCAAATTACTATAACTTTCTACTAACACGTTTCTCTCTTAAAATTTAAAAATTATTGACAAATTGATGTTTAGAAAAACTAATAAATAAAATACCTAAACTTGTTTATTTTTTCCCAGTCGAAGCTGAGCAAAAATTCAACTTTTTTTTTCGCAAATTACAAAATGTTTTTTTTTCTTTATGAAAACATTCTCAGTATGCTCACTATTAAAACCCCTAAATTTGGTACGGGTCCTGTAAGTATGAACAGAGATATACAAATTTGAAATTTCACCAACCACCACTGCCACTAAGTCAACAAATTTACAATACAAAGTTCAAGCAGCAGAAAGAATATAAATATTTTAAGCTACAGTTCTGCAGATTGTCGGATAAAACTTCAGATAATGGTTTTATGGGCGCTAAACAGACATATTGTATAATTTTTTGTTAGATAAAGTCCTAGTGTTAGTTTTCAATTTGAGTCCATTTATATTGTAAAACACACCAGTGATATCTATATGTAGCCAAAACTTGTAATTTTACTTTCTACTTCCAATTTTGAAGGGAACATCATATTTTAAGTGAGATGAGAGAGTGTATACAGTCTATACTTAAGTTCTATACATATGGAAAACTTTTTTATTGTTAATTTTATGAAAAAACGTTACTCTTTATAAAAAGTTCAGCTTACTAAAAAAATAGTATTAGACTATTTAAACTTGAAATAGCATGTACAAAGTGTCAGAAAATGGAAAAATTTATAATTGACGCAACAGAAAAGTGCCCTTAATTTTTATTTTAGAGCAAAATGAAATTAAAAAATGATACTTAGAATTAAAAATTATATCTAAGCCTAAATCCACTGCTTTCTACAGAAAAATAATATGAACAATTTAAATACCTATGTAAATTCTTTTTTAAGTAACTAAAAAATACATGTAAATAAGCAACTCAAGTTAATAATCATAAGGAAATTTTGCTGGTATCTAGGTGGCAAGACATTGGTGGTTCCATTAAGAATTAACATATTTAAATTTTTAAAATTATTTTTTAAATAGAAAGCAATGGACTTTAACTTAGATATTTTTAATTCTAACATTTTCTTATTTCATTTTGCTCCAAAAAAAATTAACGGTAATTCTTTCTTGGGTCAATTATAAGTTTTTCTATTTTCTGACCACTTTGTACATATTATTTCAAGTTTTAATAGTCTAATATTATTTTTTCAGGAAGCAGATCTTTTAATACAGAGTAACTTTTTTTCGTAAAATTAATAATAAAAAAGTTTCCCATATGTAGAGAACTTAAGTCTAGACACTGTATATGTGCGGCACTGGGTCGCCACAAATGTACACCTTTCTGCATGTCATGACTATTAATTTAATTTCTGTAGTGTTTTAAACCACTTTTATTTGTCATAGTTGCTTTTTAATCAATATACTGCATCCTAAAAATATCATTATTTTTAAACACTTGCCACTTGGAACAACATCCCATATTTTTTTCATGATCTACAAAATTGTTCGTAAGAGAAAACACTCAACAAATCAAAATATCCCTCTGTACTGAAGTGAATCGAATAAAATTTGCTGCGTTTATGCTGTTGGCCCAGGAGCACCTCGCGCTTATGCAAGGCTTCAGCGCTGCCATCTTATATGGAAAAATAAGAATATTTCATACATCCGCAATGGATTTTTGATTTACTTTTTTTCTAGTCACAAAAGTCTTAAAGTCACATCCACTTTTCAGACCCCTTGACTGGTGTTAGTATAAAAGTCTTTCAAAAAATACCTACCACTAAAAGCAGTGTTACCTTTTTTAATTTCTAGTTTTAATGATGCATTTGTTAAAACTAGTTAATTTACCTTTCGTCCTAATGCCATTTATTTAATACAATATATTGAACGGAGATTTAAAACAAAAAAAATCATTTGGTTAAATTTTCTAATTAACTATGTTAAAAATTTTATTTAGGTGCATTTTTTCTTAAATTAGGGATACATGCACCTTGCATATCTACAGTAAACAAAATAAATTTTGCTAAATATAATTTTTTTGTAAATTTCTTATCGAAGTACTTTTATCACAACCTGTGTGGAATATGAATGCTTTCTTATGACATTCCATAAATAGTAACTTTTAATAAAAAGAAAATGAAAATTTGACCACCTGAGTAAAAACTATAAAATACAATATAACTTTAAGTTAAGTGTTTTTCTATTCTAATAAATAGTAAAAATGTTACTTTATACATTCAAACTCTAATTTTGACCATGGTGCATAACTGGAAAGTGAAGCTCCCTTTCTTCTTATTCCATATACTGAACATCAGTTGAAGATACTTCTTTCATGTCCATAAACAGATAAAGAAAGCACAGGAACAAAAACTAAAATGATTAATAATAATTATTGATATTATCATTTAATCACTGGAAGCCTCAATGTTATGGCCAATTTAATTAGAAGATACATAACCTGGTGCAATGTAACATAATTGCTGCTATATGCTTGCATTTTACCCTAAGCCAGTCTTACAGGAACTTCTCATATTGTTAACTTCTAGTTGATCCGGGGAAATTTTAAAAGTCCCAGTAATTTCATGAGGTTGAGTTGAGAGATGTTTGAAAACATACACACATAAATAATTTTAATGAACGAACCTAAAACAAAAATTTCAAAAGAAGTTACAAAATGTGTATCGGTAGGTAGGTACTTGACTAACACGGAAAAAATGTGAAAATATGTCATTAACACATTGATATTTTGTCCCTACAAAGTATGCTACTAGCAAGCCCAAATGCTTTAGGTTTCTCATCTTTATTCCTACAAAATGTTGGCAAGCCTAAATGTTTCAAATAATACTATCTATGAATTTCCTAAGATAATTAATTTAAAAGTCATTCCATGATCTATTTTAAGATAGAGACTTCTAATAGAAAAGTACTTAAATAAAGGTTCTTATTTACTTTACAGACATTAGATGTAAATATAACATAATCATCCCTCGAGTCAACTTTTTGTTAAATGATATTAGTTTTGTATTATTGAAAATTTTTAACTTTTAAGTTTATAATCCCTTGATTATAAATATAAATATACTGATTTTAGTTAACGATTCTTTGATTCCTGATATTCCCAAGAGTAAACTACTCGAAGATTATCTTGTATAATGTACAAATCTGTCTAATGACTGTAAACAAACCTCATTTTAAATTCCGCTTTATGTAATGACTAGTATTAATATTTCTTTATAAAGAATTACTTACCGTTTTTTTCTAAAATTCCATGTATTATGTGTTTCGCGTTTAAACGTTTTTCCCTTCAGTCACAGTCCTAAAGGCAGGGGGTCCCTCAAGAAATTTAAAAAGAGTCAAAAGGGTTAAAAACATGTAGCTACAATGTCGAAACTCACAAAAAGTTTTAAAAAACTATAGGATTTTCACTAATAAATACTAATAATCACGAACTACGAGTAAAAACCGCACAGTTGTCAGTAACCTAAAAGTAGGGTTAGCTTTAGTTTGACAATCGTCACAAGTGCGAATTACCGCACAGGTTCCTGTAATTTTTCATCTAGATTGCCATGTTTGGCCGTTAAAAATCAGCTGATCGAGGAGGTGACAACGCAGACTTCCTTAATTTGAATCGCCAATAGTACTAGGGAAGTTTATTTACAAAAAAAATTTGATGGTTACTGTCAGGTGCAGTTAAGGATTGAGGAATTAGATGAAAGTGAGCAGATAGATTTCGAGGGTGTAGAAACCAAATTTTTCACAGTTTTGTCTAAAATTAAAACGCATGTTAAAATGCTATCCGATTTAAATCAGCCTAGTATAAATGCTAGTGCAAACTTGCAACAATCTCCTGCTCAAAGTTTTTCAGTAAATTATAGCAATGCAAGGTTGCCAAATTTAAATACTCCCTCTTTCTCGGGAAAAGTTGAGGATTGGCAAACATTTATAGATCTTTTTACGGCAATCATTGACAATAATACAAGTCTTGATGATGTGCAAAAATTTCTTTATCTAAAGGGTGCTTTAACGGGGGAGGCATTGAAGTTAATTTGTGATTTACCGTTGACAAATGATAATTACGTTGATGCTCTCAATCTACTTAAAAAGAGATATGACAATAAATTGGTTGTCATAAATGCACATTTAAAGGGTATGCTTGACACACCATCTATTACAAAGGGATCGGATAAACAACTTAGAGTATTTTTAACGCACATAAGGCAACACCTTAATTCATTAAAAGCTCTTAAATTACCAGTAAAGGAATGGGATGTTTTATTGGTCTATCTTTTTACACAAAAGTTAGATTTTCAAACTCACAAGGCATACGAATTAGAAAAAAATAATGTTCAAGCGTTGCCAAATGTTGAGGAATTTCTTGAGTTTCTTGAAAAAAGGTGTGCTGCTTTAGAAAACATTGAAGTTGACGGTTCGAGGATCAATTCGGGTTTTAAGGATAAGGGATTTAGATCTCTATTGGCGCAAGAGCAAGCTGGAGATAAAATTAAACAAAAATGTAACTATTGCGGACGTGAAGGGCATAGTATATTTAAATGTTTTAAATTTACAGGTTTAAGCCTACTGGAAAAACGGACATTTGTACAGAACAATCGTTTATGTTATAATTGTTTGAAAAATACTCATGGGGTATCAAAATGTACCGAAAAGGGATGTAAAAATTGTGGAAGGAAGCATCACACAATGCTTCATCAAGAGGGTTGTCAAAATTAGGGTTATGTAGGTCAAAGTCGAGGCAAAAATAATGTACAAGGGTTAAATCAAAACAAAAATAGCCAAGAGGCACAAACTATTATGAATCCAGGATCAGATTTAGAAAATCAAGGGACATTTTCGGGGATATCGGATGATCAATATCTAGGGGTGTCACACGGGGTGAACATGGAAATATCAGGGAAAAATCACATACAACAAACTGCAGTGGCTTGTTCAGGCTCACAAATTTTGCTGGCTACTGCTCAAATTAATGTAGTTATGGGTGATGGAAGTAAAATAAAAGCACGGGCTTTATTAGATTCAGGGTCACAAACAAACTTTATAACTACAGATTTGTTTAAAAGGCTAAAAAATGCAGATTGTCAAACAGAAACATTTAAAATTGGGGGTATAGCAAACAAAGTTACACAAATAAATAAAATGGTAAATTTATTAGTAGAATCACAGGTCAAAAAATATGAAATGAAGGGTCGATTCGCAGTTCTGGACAAAATTACTTGCAAGCTCCCACAAGTACGGGTTGATACGGAGAAAATAAAACTTCCAGGTCATATTGAATTGGCAGATCCGTTATATTTTAAACCATCAAATATTGACATGTTAATGTCAGCAGATTTATATTTTCAGGTATTGAATTCTGAAATAGTTAGGTTGGGTCCAGGGTTGCCGGTACTACAAAGTACAGAGCTCGGTTGGTTGATTTGTGGTAGTGCACCTGTGAACTCACTAAAAAAGGGTTATGTTTGTGGTACCAGTGTTAATTTGTTTTGTCAATCTGAAAAATTAAATATTGACGAGATGATTCCAAAGTTTTGGCAACTGGAGGAGGTCTGTAATAAGCGATTCTTATCCTCAGATGATAAATTATGTGAACAAAGGTTTATCGAGTCTTGTACACGTTTAGAAAATGGGCAATTTCAGGTTGATTTGCCTATGCGCGATAACAAGGATTATCTAAAATTAGGAAATTCTCTTAATACTGGAATAAAAAGATTTAAAATGTTGAAAAATAGGTTTATTAAAAATCCAGAGCTCTTTTTGCGGTACAAGGAGTTTCTTGATGAGTATGTGGAACTAGGTCATGCAAATTATGTCGAATCAGGGATTGAGGAGAATCAGCACAGGGTCTTTTTGGCACATCATTGTGTAATAAGGGAAGATGCCACATCAACAAAGCTTCGGGTAGTTTTTGACGCATCAAGCAAAACGTCAACCGGACTTTCGTTAAATAATATCATGCTAAAGGGATATCCGGTGCAGCCGGAGCTCTTTGAAATTCTATGGAGATTTCGCACTTTTGAATATGTTCTGGTTACGGATATCAAAAAGATGTACCGCATGATTAAAATAAATCCAAATCAAACTTTTTTACAAAATATTTTGTGGAGGGATAAACCTGGCGAGAAGTTGAAAATAATAGAGTTGCAAACAGTAACCTATGGAACAAATTCAGCACCTTTCTTGGCTACTAGGTGTTTACAGCAGTTAGCTACTGAAGAAATGCTAAATTACCCTCTCGCTTATAAGGCTGTTCTGCAGCAATGTTATGTTGATGACATACTGTCTGGGACAAATTCAAAAAATGAGGCTCTTGAATTAAAAGAACAACTAATACGTTTATTAAATTCTGGCGGCTTTACATTGCATAAATGGTGTTCAAATGGTAGGTCTCTTTCAGAATCGGTCGATGTATGCAAGGGTAAAAATGAAATTGACATAAATGATGAGAACTTTTCAAACAAGGTGTTAGGTATAGGTTGGCATCCTTTTCAGGATACGTTTAAAATTTCTGTGCCATCTATGGAGCATATGAATATGGAAAAGGTTACAAAGCGTCAAGTTCTGTCTAAAATAGCACATATGTTTGATCCAATGGGATATGTAGGTCCGGTAGTTGTTATCGCTAAAATTCTTATGCAAGAAATATGGGCTAGTAAAAAGGGTTGGGACGACGAACTACCAGATTTAATTGTGCAAAAATGGAAGGGTTTTTCAGAAAATCTTTTTGACTTAAATAAGTGAAAAATTCCACGTTGGTTGTTTAGTTCTGGAAAATTAATTGAAATACAAATTCACGGATTTTCGGATGCTTCTTTGACAGCATATGGGGCATGTCTGTATGTTCGAGCTATTTATGCTAACAATACTGCCACATGCAATCTTCTTTGTTCAAAATCCCGTATAGCACCGTTAAAAACGGTAACTTTGCCACGACTTGAATTATGCGGAGTGTTATTGTTATCAAGATTGGTTCATAAGGTTTTATCAATTTTGGATTTAAAAATTAATAAGGTTTATCTGTGGACGGATTCAAGTATTGTACTGTGTTGGCTGGATTCATCTCCAAATCGTTGGGCTACATTTGTAGCAAATCGTGTTTCCGAAGTACAAGAGCTTACTACTAATAGCGAGTGGAACATATAAGGTCACAGGAAAATCCTGCAGATTATCTTTCCCGGGGCATGTCTCCTTCGGACATGTTAGTAAATGATCTTTGGTGGCACGGGCCAAGGTTCTTGTTGGATTCAAAAACAAGCTTTCCTTGTTCAGAATTTCCGAAGGTAAAAATATTACCAGAAGAAAAAAAGGTTGTTCTTACCCAAACAATTGAAGGTCCCATTTTAATTGATTGGTTGAGGTTTTCTAAATTTAATAGGTTACAGAGATCTGTTGCGTATTGTTTAAAATTTGTAAAAAGAAACAGGAGTTCTGATCAACTTACTGTGGATGAATTAAAGAAATCCCTAATAAAGGTTATTCAATTAGTTCAGCTGGAGTCCTCTCAAACAGAATATGATTATTTAAGGTCACATTCGAGTACTACAAATGATGACAATGGGACGGAGTTGTTTAAGGACAGTAGCATAAAATGTTTAAATCCATTTTTAGATAAAGATGGGTTACTTAGGGTTAATGGTAGATTGGCCAAGACAGAAATTGATTATAATCAGAAATTTCCTATTTCATTGCCAGCAAAACATCATGTAGTAACTTTGCTTATTAGACGGGAGCATGAAAAACTTTTTCATGCCGGCCCTCAAGCTGTTTTAGCAAATTTGCGTCTGAGGTATTGGCCAGTTCATGGAATGGTTCAAGTAAAGTCAGTTATAAAAGATGTGTTATTTGTCATAAGTTTAGAGCAAAAACATCAAGGCAAATAATGGGTTCGCTACCTCTAGATAGAGTGTCTGTGGCTCGTCCTTTTCTTAAGGTGGGCATAGATTTCGGTGGGCCTTTTACTGTAAAGCAATCAAGACTTCGTGGTTCAACCACTAGTAAAGCATACATTGCGTTATTTGTATGTATGGTATCAAAAGCGTGTCACATTGAATTAGTCAGTGGCTTGAGTACTAAAGCTTTTCTTCATACATTAAACCGGTTTATTGCTCGACGTGGCTGTCCTGTGACCATATACAGCGATAATGGGACAAATTTTCAAGGAGCAAATAATGTATTAAAGGATATTTATTTGTTTTTTAAATCTAAAGAAAAAATAGACAGTATTCATACTTTTTTAGTTGATAGGAAAATAGAATGGCGATTTATTCCGCCAGTAAGTCCTCATTGGGGAGGATTGTGGGAGGCGGGAATAAAATCCACTAAATTCCACCTAGAACGAATCGTTGGTAATTTAGTTCTAACGTTGAGGAAATGATAACAGTTTTAGCGCAAATTGAAGCGATTTTAAATTCGCGACCATTATGTCCAATTTCGTCAGATCCATCTGATTTTAATTGTTTGACACCTGGGCATTTTTTAATAGGGGAACCTTTAACATCATATCCAGAACAGGATGTTACGTTAATTCCCGAAAATAGATTAAATTTTTGGCATTTGTGTACAAAAATAAAACAAAATTTTTGGAAACGCTGGTCCGTTGAATATTTAACTAGGTTACAAAATAGGCCGAAATGGTTTTATTCTTCAAAAAATTTAGATAAAGATATGGTTGTACTTGTCAAGGAAGATAATGTGCCGCCTTTAAAATGGCCATTAGCTCGTATCATAGATGTAACGCCAGGATCCGATGGTAAGGTGCGCATGGTACGCATAAGATCGAAGGATGGAGTATTTACGCGTTCTATCACAAGGTTATGTCCGTTACCATTTGAGAGCAATTTGAAGCCAACGCTTCAAGGGGGGGAGAATGTTGCAGTATGCAACACTTAAATGCGCGCCACTGTATCCGCGGCGCCATCTGTCATTTAGTCTGCTTTGCAACACTTAAATGCACGCCACTGTATCTGCGGCGTCATCTGTCACTTCGTCTAATTTCTTTGTCCGGATTGCGTTGAAAAAATAAAAGTTTGTTTACTTTGACAAGGCAAGTGACAAGTGTCAATTTTTTATAGTGTAAAACAAACTAACTAAGTAGCTTGCAGTTGGTTTTAATTTGTTAACGGTCTGAAAAAAGTACAAATTCTATTACCCATGGGTTTTAGCAAGTAAATATTGTATTATATTCCATTGAAGAGAATAAACAAATGCTGGTTTGAAGACCGAGAGTTTTTTAATTTTGTCGAAAATCAAGAAAGGAATACAGTCCACTGGGGTAAAACTAGAAACAAGCTGGTAATCAAACAAGTGTATTGCAGCAAACCCAACCGGGACCGGCATATTGATATCTTTCGACTATGGCTTGGTTTGATTCTTTCTTGAGGAACTTGCATTTTTGTAAAAGAAACGTTTGGTTTTACAAAATAAATTATTAAGTTGGTCATTGACGAATGACCTTATGGACGGGCCGCGCCTGTTAGAATATAATATATATATATATATATATATATATATATATATATATATATATATATATATATATATACAGGGTGTTATGAAATTCACTGCATATATTGGAATGGGTGACTCCTGGGGTAATCTACAGACATATCCCATACTTTTTTTTTCTTAAATCGAACATTTTAAAAATTTTCAAAAATACCCTAAAACCAGTCTATATTCGCCGCATCTGGCTGATCGTACACAAGGCGCTTGACGTAAATTTTCGCGCGAAAAATTAAAAACAATTGAATTTGTTTAAACGTTGCCAGACATTATTATAAATCTTTAAGAATAATTTATTTTCTGTTATTAACTGTAATTTAAGACAAAGGTAAAACAAATTTAAACCTTTTTCGAAGAGAAAACAAAAAAAATTAGTAAAAACTGCGAAATCAATCCTTTGTGTCAGTAGCTTTAGTTTTAACTAATAATTATGACACCCTATATTATGATATTAATGATTATAAGCGTTATTCCTACTAAGTAGCTTAAACTTTCTGCCAAGGAAAAGTTAAAAATCAAAACGAAAATACTAATTGAGCACAACTACATAGTACTTACTTTAAAAGTATAACCAGATCCGCTACCATCCGTTACCATAATACAATACGTAAATATTATTAGTGTTTTAAATTAAATTAAATTTTCAGCCCTATTACGCTACTCACTAAGCACAAACTAGATAAAACTGATCAAAATATTGGTTAACAACGGATCGACGAAGACCATTTTCTAGGTAGTGAAAAGAAATTACATTATTTAAAACTTTAAAGGAAAAAAAAATTAAAACATTCATTGCGTGGTTTGTGTGCTGCTGAAAAACTTAAATATGGCGCATGACTCTTTGGTGACATTAAGAAATCCTTCTGTTTCGATCTCCCTTCATCATGAAACATGTATCTTGTCTCTTTGTCACTTTATGTGTAAAATAATAGCCATATTTTGGCGTTTATCAAGCAACGCAATTTTGGTAACCTGGTATAGATCAGTCTCTCTTCAACGATATGGAAATAAAAGAGATAGAAAAATCACCACGTCGTAACCTAGTAAACGCCATATGCCAAATGAGTGATGTGTCAAAATGAATTGAAGGTTGAAGGCAAACATCTGTATTTACGTTAACCTGTATTTGTCGCGTTTTGGTTTATTTACATTTTGCTATGTTTTTTAGCGTATAAAAGTGTTAAAACAATTCGTATTCGTTGGTTAAAACTGTTTGTTGCGATTGTAAGGTGTACTACACGTTTATAAGAAATGTTTACACGAAAATGTCATTAACCTGTTGTGGAAGTCGCTTCAAAATGAATGAAGATGGGTTGTTTTTTATTCTGTACGTGTAGTCTTAAATCACAAGGTTTTAACCCATTTAGATGAATTATTAGGCAGACATAGGATGGTTAACTAGTATACCTAATAAGAGACAATCCTAAATTAAGGAAGTTTCCAGTACATCTTTAATAACAGGTAAAACACTTTAAGACACGTTTTCGTTTACATTTAACTGTCTCTCACAGTTTTAAACCTTTATTTTATATACCTAAAAACTGTTTTTGTTAAACTTGTATAGTCTGTATCAAGACTAGTGAATAAGTATGTATACCAAAACACAAAAGTACACCAGTTACAATTTTACATTTAATTTTAGAAACACATACTGCTCTGAAGGATGGGAATCATCCAGATGCAATTATTTTACTATGGGACTATCAAAAGTAAACAAGACGCAGTTAACAGAGGAGAGAGAAACGGAGATTTGAAACGAAATTTTCAGAGGTAAGTAAATTTAAGAGTCTGTAACATTAGATTTTGGTGTAATTTATTAGATGGGCAAAGAATGTAAAATATTATTTTTTCATTTTACATTAGGTTTGTTCCAATTGAAAAGTTCACAGTTCAGAACTGCTTGGAATCCATGCGAGAACTTATTGTTCTAGAATCGACTTGACTAGTGTTGGAACGATTTAGAACTGGTTGAGAATTTTGTTTGTTTATCCTAACCTATAAAATCACAAAAAATACCTGTTAGAAAATATTGCCGCTTTTATTAATATAGGTATGTCAACAAGAAATGGAAGAAAAATTGCTGTGTTCTTCTATTACTAATTTGATTAATAACAAAAATAAAATAAGTGAAGTTAGATAGCACGTTAAACTGATTCAGAATTATCTTGGAACTTTAAGACCGCTTCAGAACTAGCTTGGAACACAATTCACTCGTTCTAGGAACACTGCACTATAAAATGTTTAAATCGACTTGTAAAGTGACAGTAAAATAGCTTTGTGCAAACTCAGTAAACTTTTGTTGCAACAAACCTAATATAATACCTGTATTAAATAAAACACAATATTTTGACAATTATTTTGTCATTCTCAAGTTATTGTTTAGTAATAATTCTATTTTTTATTTACAGCGAAGAAATGTACCTCACATCTGGGAGAAAGTCTGTCAAAGGGAGGATAGAGTGGTGTTACTTTTTGTTTTTTGTATTTAGATTTTTGTGGAGGATAACCCATCTTTATAGAAATTTCACTATGTTGGGTAAAAAACTGTAATAAACGATATTCCTGATTTTTACTTTTTTTGTTCAAAAATTGCATCAGCTCAGTTTTACCAATAAGTTAACTTCACTTACTTTACTTAACATTTTTTGAAAATAAAACATCTAAAGTTTTATGTTGTTTGTTACAAAATAGGAGCTTGAGCTATCGTGTATAGATACAGGTATTACTACCTTTTCATGCTTTTTATTAAACTAGATATAATGGCTAGTAACCTAGGTCAGTACCTGTGGCATATGGTGAAATTTCAAAGTTGTATATCTCTGCTCCTACTTACAGGAACCGTACCACATTTGGAGGTTTTAATAGTGAGCCCACTGAGAATGTTCTGGTAAACCCAAGCAAAAATTCAACTTTTTTTCGCAAATTCAAAACGTTTTTTTTTCTTTACAAAAAAATTCCTAGTGGGCTCGCTATTAAAACCAATAAAAATTGGTACCGGTCCTGTATGTAGGAACAGAGATATACAACTTTGAAATTTCACCATATGCCACTGGTCACTACCATCTCTATAGTTGTGCCTTTAAACAAATTAAAACGATTTTGATTTTGTACAAAATCTCATTATCTCATTGTTATAATTATATTACATAATTATCACCAATGAAAACATTTTAAAATGTTTTTGGTAAAACTAAATTTTAATAAAATATAGTACATATGTATGTATTAAAAAAAACAAAGACAAGCAGATCTTTATTAATGCCAAAAAAATACAGTGATGTTATCCTAGAAATGAGTCTAATCCATATAATATGTAAATTACAATAACATTAAAAGTATTAAAACAATAGTTACACAAGCAAAAATTACTAGATTTCAGTTTCAGTTTGCCATCAAAGCTTTGCAAATACCATTTAAACTTGGTAGGCAGCAAATAGATCTATAAAAAAATTAAAAGTACCTTTTTTCAAAAGTAAATTTTGTTTACTGTGGAGTAAGTTGTTAGTTTTTAGGTTGTATTTCACTATTTGTCTAGACATTTCATGAAAAGTCCAATTACGCTAAACGGCTACATACATATACATCATTTTTAGAATGAAAAATGTTAGCTATAAAAAAGATAATGAAACAAGGTATATTTTTAAATTTGTGAGAAATAATGTTTTCAGTGATGTACAGACATCACTGAAAATATTATACAGGAAGTTGGCCCCCCAAATGCAAAATTTATTAAAAATTAATGGAGTTCTGAGTTTCTTATGAAGAGTTCTAGAGTTCTTATTTTTATTAATAGCTCCGTTAAAATCAAAGTAAAAACACTATTTTAAAAATGGGGGGCTAACTTCACGCAGCCCCCCATTGTTGCAGAAACAAAACTTTCGCCACAGTGCTTAATAGTTATAAAGGAGTTATACAGTTCTTTATGATTTTCGAGCCCAGAACTCTTACCAAAAAAATTCTAATACATGTTTTGTGCTTTTTGAGAAGGAAAATATTCAACAACAAAATGTCATTATCTTTCTGTAGAACTGTAAAATAATAGCAGCACTAACGGGAACTCATGAGTTTTAAACCAGAACTCTTGTTAAACAATATTTCATGGGGGGTCAACTTCACACTTTTTTAACAATCAAAAATATAAGGTGTAAATAAAAAAATACCATTCTAATTCTACAGAACTGTAGAGCTGTTGCAGCACTAACGGGAACTCATGAGTTTTAAACAGAACTCTTGTTAAAAAAATATTTCATGGGGGCCAACTTCACACTTTCTTAACAGTCAAAAATTTAAGTTGTATCCATTTATCTAGTCAGTTCTAACAACACGTGAAATTGTAACATATTTAGGTACTGTTGCAATAATCAAATACGTTTATAGTAACAAGAGTTCCGGTTCCCGTTAGTGCTGCAATAGTTCTACAGTTCTGTGGAATTGCAAATTACAATGGTGTTTTTTTACAACTTAAATTTTTGACTGTTAAAAAAGTGTAGAGTTTACAATTTGGCCCCTATGAAAATTTTTTTAACAAGGGTTCTGGTTTAAAACTCATGAGTTCCCGTTAGTGCTGCCATAGTTCAACAGTTCTGCATTTTGTTGTTGAATTTTTTCCTTCCCAAAAAGCACAAAACATGTATTAGAATTTTTTTGGTAAGATATCTGGCCTCGAAAATCATAAAGAACTGTAGACCTCCTTTAGAACTATTAAGCACTGTGGCGAAACTTATTTTTGCAATGATGGGGGGCTGCGTGAAGTTAGCCCCCCATTTTTAAAACAGTGTTTTCACTTTTATTTTAACAGAAATATTAATAAAAATCAAAAAGAACTCTACAACTATTCACAGGAATCTCAGAACTCCATTAATTTTTTAAAAAAATTTCATTTGGGGCCAACTTCATAAGATATTTTCTGTGCCATATAAAAGCGGGGTCAGCCCCCCATACTCCAATCCATTATCTTTTCTGGTACTGGGGAATAGTTTGAAGAAGTCAGATGTTGAAGATCTTGAATGGCGTCGTTATTTCACAACTAAAAAAAAAACAATAATACAATCAATGCTTCAAGCAACAATTAAGATCATTCAGATTTAATTAGAAAATAAAAAAGGGTTTCTAGAAATTTATAAAAAAAACTTTAAGAATACTTAAGAAAGGCGCCTTTTTCTTTGTAGCATGTGAGATTGATCCGATCTTTACCAAACGTTGTAAAATTATTATTTGTGACAACCCACCACAATATCAAGTCTATGGACTTTGCTCTTGGCATTTTTCAAAAAACTTCGTTACTGGGTGTAGATCCCCGGTCAATAGGCTTATTTGAAAACTGTCAAGAGAAAAGGTCCCTTATTTTAGGGGCTAATGCCATCAAATCATGCTTGAAGTTAAGGGTTGGTGCATACAATCATGTTGCCAAGTTTGGTAAAGATTGTGTTTGATTGACCCCCCAGTCAATAAGTTTTTATGAAAAATGTCAAGAGCAGAGTACCCCTATTTAAGGGCCATTGACTTGAAATTATGGTGGGTGGTAAAGCTTGGGACGTATAATAATTTTACAAAGTTTGGGATTGCTTGGCTTAATCTATACCCCTGGTCAATTGATTTTTATTTTGGTCAATAAATTAGACACGTCCCTTAATTTAATTAATGAAAGCGAACTGTTATTGTCTACAATCTACTTTCCCTGGAATGTACTATAATTAGGGTAAAATAACTCTTACCTTGATATTAAAACATATTTAAGTTGGATATCTGAAGTATTTCCTAGACTGCTACTACTTGGTTGACACTTCAGACTAACAACGTGGAGATTGATCTGCAGCTGATGACAAGCCTTGCTGAATAAGCATCTCAATACTGTCAGTTTCTTTAATTATTGAGGGAACTGCAATAGATAAACAAGGTTTATGTAGATAAGTCAAGTAATGTTCTCATTATTTATCAAAAATATTATCAAATTCATGTATATTCATGGTCTGTTAAAAATGTTATTTCTATAAAGCAGGTATGCTCATAAGTCATTAAAGCTGACACTTCCAAGGCAAATTAGTTATAAAAATATGTATAAATACACTCCCCGACAATAAATTCCGGACAAAGATAATTTTAGTCAGATTGATAGCCCTGTACCTAACTTTTTTAATTGTTTTAAAGTTGTTGTTAAAGTGTAGACTTGTGTCTCGAAATGTTAGCCTGAATTTTAGTTCTCAAAAAATTCGGATGGCTTGATCATTAAACATGGAGAAACCAAAGTTATTTTTTTACCCTTAATTTCTTAACGCCCTGTGGAAAAATTGAGCGGTAAAATTTAGCTACATTATGTTTTGTTTTGAAGTGTGACCTTTTCTTAACACAATGTTTTTTGGTTCACGTCATTATCTGCTTGTTAAGAGAATATACAAGTTTTTAAAGAAAGTGTTGCAGTTTTTAATTTTAATTTACAATTCAGAACATTACATTATCTTATCGACTAGCCTAAACAAATATCTAAAAATTAATAGTGCTTACTGTCACCTCGTGTTCTTATTACTTCTACTATGCGATGTGGCATGCTTTCACTGCAACGTGGGGCCTGGCATTATCTTGCTTTAAAATAAAGTCTTGTCCAACAAATTGGGCGAAGGGTACCACGTGATCAGCTAAACATTGTTGGATATAAAAGTCAGCAGTTAAAGAACCATTTTCTATCACCACTAGGTCCGTAAGGGCATATAATGATACCCCGGCCCACACCATGGCACTACCGCCTCCAAAAGGCGTTCTAGGAGATATGCAACATTGGGCAAATCTTTCACCTGGTCTCCTCCAGATACGTTCACGTCCGTCAGGTGAGCGCAGACAAAAGCGTGATTCATCCGTGAATAGTACATTCTCCTGTTCCCCAGTTTCTGTATTCATGCGCAAAATTTAATCGTTCTGTATGGTAGGCTGGAAGTAAAGCAGGTTGGGTTGGGTTGGGTCATCAATCCCCCTTCCTGTAACCTACGCTGGATGGTTCGTGCAGAGGCTATGGTACCACGTACATCTTGAAGTCTACGGCTAATAATGGTAGATGGTACGCTACGATCTCATAATGCAGTTAGATTTATGAAATGGTTATCACGTCGATTGATAATACGTGTTCTCCCTGATCCCCCACGTCGTGTGTAGGTACTGATCGCACCTTGTACAGTACTTTTTGCTTTGCCTAGGAATTCCGCAATGTACCGTATATTGCGGCCATCATCATTTAATTCAACAACACGTGCAACATCTTCTGGTCTCATTTTTTTAAATGAATCATTTTAAAGAGTGTATTCTGCAATGACAGTATAGTGACACTTGGGTAAAGAATGCTCTTAACATTACTATGCAATCAAAGGCTAGTCGATAAGATAATGTAACATTATAAATTGTTAATAAAATTGAAAAACTGCAACACTTTCTTTAAAAATTGGCATCTTCTCTTAAAAAGCAGATAATGACGTGAACCAAAAAACATTGTGTTAAGAAAAGGTCACACTTCAAAACACAACATAATGAAGCTAAATTTTAGGGCTCAATTTTTCCACAGGGCGTTAAGAAATTAAGGGTAAAGAAGTACCTTTGGTTTCTCCCTGTATAATGATCAAGCCAACAGTATTTTTGGAGAACTAAAATTCAGGCTAACATTCTGAACCACAAGTCTACAGTATGGTAAAAACTTCACTAAAATCGGAAAACAATTTAAAACTTACAGTGCTATCAACCAGACTAAAATTATCTTTGTCCGGAATTTATTGTCGGGGAGTGTACCTATATGTTAGAGTGTCCAGTAACTACAAGTTTGTGAGATACAAAGTGAGGCTTACAAAATTTCTTTTGGTTTTATTTAAACTGAGTTATTTTTCTAAATAATTAGTAAGTGGTGCAGAATTAAAAAAAAAAGACAAAAATTTCTAAATTAGTATGAAAGTAAGTTGAGTCAAACTTATTTTATAGAAACTGTTAAAACATAGTTATGCTAATCGAATTGGAATTATCATAAATTAAAAAAAACTGTAAAATATGATTTATGTAATCATGAAGAAACTGCTCATAATACAAACGAAAAATAAAAGTATTTTAGTTTACCCATTTCACAGCTAAAAACATTCTCTGATGACAGCATCATCAACTTGATACATTCCTTTTCTCAGAAAGGTTACTGGTAAAATTTGAGATGGAACAGCCCCAAAATTAAGCCTCCTCAGACGCCCCCAGGAGACAAAGTCTTCAGGCAAAAAATGTTCTGAACACACCGTGCTCATATGGCCTCTAATATGCCTCATCTGGGTTCCTTTTAATGGCTAAAAGCCACTGACTCTTCTTGTAGGGACTCCTTGGTACTTTGTACATAAAAGAAAAAGTACTACTACAATCTAAAACATACTAATTCTTACATTGCATTCCTACAACAATCATATACCCATCATGAAATAATTAGTTTAAGGAAAGTTTTAAGGAAGAGAATAATAACCTGAACAAATTATTTATAATTATAGATGAAATAAACTTTATTTGAAGTTAGTTTTATACTCAGATGAAATATTTCTGGTTATTATACTACATTTTATCTCAAGAATGTTGATATCGAAGACATAACCTACACACTGATTAAAGAAGGTCCAATATGTAATACTCCATTATTTAAGCAAGCCTGCAACCAGCTTGCAAGTTAAATGGTGGTATTAAGTCTATTTTAGCATGTTTAATCTTTGATTTTAAGCAATATACCTGTAAAATATGCTTGCATAATGTAATTAAAGTGTTTTACTTACCGGTGAAATGTAACATTTTATCCCGTATTTTTGTCCCTGTTAAAACAAATATGCACTATGCACTTGGGCATTGTTCAATAATTAATGTTTTTAAAATTAAATGTTTTTTGATCACACAAAGACCTCAAAATGCTATAAAAATCTCGAGAACGACCGAAAAAAGTAAACAAGACCGCCATAGTGCCTGGCCGGTTTGACAGTTGACCTTCGTCAAGCAGGGATGCCAAAACAGTGATATGAGTGATACCTAGGTACTACGAATTTAAAATCCTTCTTTAAGATGTATTTATTCTTCAGAAAATCTTTGCATAAATGGAATCTGACCTTCTGTGTCCTTATAATGTGTTTTTAGACATTTGACATATTTATTCGCAATATTAAATAAAAACACTACCTAAATTACTCCCAGAATTTCAAAAACGCCGCCAAGAACGACGTCGACACGACTTTTGGTAGCTTGTATTTTTTACCGCCAGATGTCCCACGCGGCTTTAAAGCCGTGGCGGCCCCGTGGCCGGTGGTCAATGACACAATGACTCAGCGTTATTTGTCGTGGATTGGATTTCCATACAGTTTTATCTATAATTCTTTATTATTTAGTAAAAAAAAGTGTCTAGCTCTTCACCAGTGCCGTTATTATTAAAAATATATCGTATACGCTTATAGTGTTGACAGAACAGTTGAAGAAAACTATCCATTTCGGTAGCTGTTAGGTGTAGTAAGCAGCATATTAACTTTATTATTAAAGTGAAAAAGAAAGTTTTCTGCGATATTTAAAATCAAAGAAAATAAAATGGTATTGTAAAATTATTGGGCAGATGAAGATTCGAATAACTATTTCAACAGTGGAAGAGGTTTATGAACGTAAAGTTTGTAATTAGGTACATAATTTAAGTTGTGAGAAATTTCGCTTAAAAATTAAGGACGATTATAAATAAACCTTTTAATAAATGCCAAATATTCTGTTAAATATGATTACAAATAGGTAAATAAAAAAAAGTACATGCGTAAGTATTAGAATTTTCTTTGTTTTAAGCTAATTTTGAACTAATTTTTTTTGTATAGGTACTCATAGGTTTGAACCTATGGTTTGAACAGCTGTTTTTTGGATTTTTTGTGTGTTGTAGTACTTTAACTTTTTGAAATTGAATGTTTTAAAAGAGTTAGTATGATTTCTTACTTTAAAGATAACAAAAATATTAGCTACATAAGAATATTCCAGATACACGTGGCAACGTCTCTCGTTGAAACAAAAGAGTTTTTTCTGTAACTGACGTTTCTCCTTGTTTTTTATATGGCCATGTATTTTTGAACAGTGGCGCGCAGTCACAAAAAATTTTTTTTTCGAGGGCCGATATCTACCATTTTTTATCATGAAGCGCCATTTATAAATATTTTTATTCAGTCTGAATTCATACCAGCATTTACGGGTTTCAATATATGCAGTGAATTACATAACACCCTGTATATATATATATATATATATATATATATATATATATATATATATATATATATATATATATATATATATATATATATATATATATTCATTAAATACAATTTTTATAATAGGTGTATATATAAAAAATAACGGTATATTTAGCTACAACTAAACTGCTGGCCACTCGAACTTACATATAGAGATTTTTAGGCAAAATTTAAAGTTCAATATTTTCAACGGGAATGCAAATTTTTGAACGCGTCTTGCATATTTTAATAGCTAGTTTTTTTCGGATTCAGCTGCATGACGTATATTTATCGTAGGACCTTAGGTTTATTATATACGGGGTGATCAATGAAGTCATGCAGAAAATCAAAAAGTTTGTATGAGTGAAATTTCCGCAAACAATTTTTTTAGTCGTTGCAATATGGTTCGTTACTAAGGTAACATCAATATCTCTAGACGTTTTTGTCACTTTTTGGATTAAGGCCCTTAGGTCTTGTACATGCTACTAAACATAAAATTTGGGTAGCAAAATTTTTAAAATGCTGTAACTTGACATTGGATAGACGGTTCTTGATGATTTTTACGGATTTGGAATCCTTATTTCACGTAGATTTTCTATAATCTAAGCATTTTATTTGGGGGTTGAAATATACAGGTTGAAATTTACACATTATACCGGGTCGATAATAGACAAAAACGTAGCGACAAGAACAAGTTTATTACATTATATTCTACAATATACAAGATTGGTTAACAACGGCCAAAAGTCAATTCTTATAAAATTTCTAATTCTAAACCTAATTTAAAGGTTCCTGCAATCCCTAAAAAGCCGTCAATGCAATGTCAAGTTATAGCATTTTAAAAATTTTGCTACTCCAATTTTATGTTTAGTAGTGTGTACAAGACCTAAGGGCCTTAATCCAAAAAGTGACAAAAACGTCTAGAGATATTGATGTTACCTTAGTAACGAACCATATTGCAACGATCAAAAAAAATTTTTGCGGAAATTTCACTCATACAAACTTTTTGATTTTCTGCATGACTTCATTGATCACCCCGTATATAATACACCTGTGGTCCTACGATAAATATACGTCATGCAGCTTAATCCCAAAAAAACTAGCTCTTAAAATCTGCAAGACGCGTTCAAAAATTTGCATTCCTGTTGAAAATATTGAACTTTAAATTTTGCCTAAAAATCTCTATGTGTAAGTTCGAGTGGCCAGCAGTTTATTTTAATTTATGGTTTCTGCGAAAGAACAATACTTGCAACCATGCAAAACCCATGCAACTCCAAGCGTAGTTTATCAGAAAGGAATATATGTATATATTCTACTGTAAAATCTGTTTAGTATTTGGAAACAATTAATAACTTAATAACATGTAAAATAGCTTTTGTTCTGAGTGCGACTCTGTTGTCGCATCGTGATTCCGCTCACTGGTAATAAGTAATGTTTTGCCAGTGTTTAGTGACGCTATCCTTGACAAGCGTATAAGGAATGTTGCTGAAAAGAGACACAACATCCAGGCTTATCAAGACGTAGCCTTCTGGCAATTGTTTTTCATTAATAAAAGTGGAAAATTCAAATGAGCCCGTGATCCAGTATCCATTGCTCTGGCTGTAAGAATTCGTTAACACCTCTGTGAGAAAAGCAGATAATTTACTAGTTGAGGAATCGATCGAGGAGATAATAGGTCTCAAGGAAATGGGGGTATCGGTCCTAGTGATGGCTTTTTTGAATAAAACGCTTTTTAGCTACGCCAAGCTTTCGATGATGTTTATTATCTTCATCAGGGCTACAATATGAAACAGTAAATGAGCTAACTTATATTTAAATTACATTTATATAGAAAAGAAATGAATAGAAAAATTACTAAATGAATTCTACACAACTAAATTATTTACTGCTAGTGCGTTTCTTTCTTAAGATAGTTTCCACAAGAAACAGTCATTATATTATTACAATAATTAGTATCTACATTGTTTTATTTTAATAATTTTCTGGCCTATTTACGTGGATGGTAAAAATGATTTGATTCTAAAATGATAGTGTAGGAATTTGTCGGAGTTTTTTCTCGTTTTTTTTTTTGTATTTTCTTCCTTTTCGTATTGGTTAAGCTATGATTTATTCGGTGCTGGTTAACATTCTACTAACTTAGCCGTAACCTTAATGATTATTTAATTATGTAAGACATTGACAAACAACCTTTCACGGGTTGGTAAATTGTCATCTGATGTCATTTACAAAGAAAAGAGGTATTGTGAATGTGAACTGCAGAAGGGCTGGTTTAGTTAAATAGATATATCAGTACTTTCGTTGTTGGTAGTACTGTTTTTGTTGACATTTAAAGTTAATAAGTTTGAGTAAATGACACTGATGCCCTCAATGTCAGTTCTTGTGTTAATCGATTTTGGTTGTAGGGAAATTTCAACCATTTCTAGAAACAGCCTCTTACTGGCGTTCACCTCACTACACAAAACTTGGGTTTCATTATAGTTGAATCTATGTCCCAGTTCATTTGTGTGTTTGGAAAGAGAACATGATTTTTTATTCAATCTACAATCACTTTGGTGTTGTGTGAGTGTTGTGCAGTTCACTTTCACAATACCTCTTTTCTTTGTAAATGACATCAGATGACAATTTGTCTTACATAATTAAATAATCATTAAGGTTACGGCTAAGTTAGTAGAATGTTAACCAACACCGAATAAACCATAGCTTAACCAATAAGAAAAGGAAAAAAATACAAAAAAAAAAACGAAAAAAAACTCCGACAAATTCCTTCACTATCATTTTAGAATCAAATCATTTTTATCATCCACGTAAATAGGCCAGAAAATCATTAAAATAAAACAATGTAGATACTAATTATTGTAATAACATAGTGACTGTTTCTTGTGGAAACTATCTTAAGAAAGAAATGCACTAGCAGTAAGTAATTTAGTTATGTAGAATTCATTTTGTAATTTTTCTATTCATTTCTTTTCTATATAAATGTAATTTAAATATAAGTCAGCTCATTTACTGTTTCATATTGTAGCCCTGATGAAGATAATAAACATTATCGAAAGCTTGGCGTAGCTAAAAAGCGTTTTATTCAAAAAAGCCATCACTAGGACCGATACCCCAAGACAAACCAGCTTTGTTGCTTAACTAGTCGGTCAAGACTACCCTTCTTCTTTAATAGGAATGGGGTTTTACCAAGATATTTCGAACCAGTATGGAGCGGAGTATGTTGGCTTATTAAAATTTTGGGCAAATACTAAGAGCAAGATGGCTTCCATGAAAAATAGAAGAATATTTCTCTTGAGGTGCAGAAAAAACAGCATAGTACCGAAACACATAATGGATGGAACAAAAAACATACAAACAGTATCAATTATAGAGATGGTACTACAGGTCAGTTGGTGGTTAACTTTAATAACAGGTTAAACAACAAACTCATTAACTTAGAAATCCATATAACAATTCAATCTTTAAAAAAATTAGAAAGGTCTTTGATCCCAGTTATCAATCCATTAAAAAAGAAAATTCCACAAAATATTATTACTGAATTTGAAAAAAGACAAAATCAAATTGCAGAAAAACATTTCAAAAAAATAAAAAACACGAATATAAACAAATTTAACTATCTCAAACAGCAACAAAATAAGTTAACTATTAATACACAGGATAACTGGATCAAGAATTTGTCAGGAGTAGAAATTCTTAGTGATATATTAAACTTCCTAGCTTTGGGTAATAAGTTTAGCTTACCTCCTAATAATAACGAGATTTCAATAAAAAACTTTCTGGCTGATTTAGAAAATATAATAAAACAATTTCCTAATGACAAAACAAATGTTGTAAGAGCTAAATTTGCCAATATTCTCACTAATACAATAAGAAAACCAACACAGCAAAGTTACCTTAGCATGTTGTATAGCAGAGCTAAACAATTTTTTAAAGTCCATGATGAGCTGATTGTTACTAGGGCTGACAAAGGAAATGTTACAGTAATTATGTGTAAACAAACTTATATCGAAAAATCCAACAGTATTTTACAGGATCAGACTTATTACAAGCAGCTCACCAGGGACCCAACATCTACTGTCCAACAAAAGGCCAATAATCTTGTAAAAGAATTTAAAAATAAAGGGCAATTGACCGAGGAGGTAGCGAAAACCCTTACTATTTATGATCAAGTTTCCCCAAAATATTATGGGTTACCAAAAATTCATAAACCATCTCTTTCCTCGAGACCTATTATCTCCTCCATCGATTCCCCAACTAGTAAATTATCTGCTTTTCTCACAGAGGCGTTAACGAATTCTTACAGCCAGAGCAATGAATACTGGATCACGGACTCATTTGAATTTTCCACTTTTATTAATGAAAAACAATTGTCAGAAGGCTACGTCTTGATAAGCCTGGATGGTGTGTCTCTTTTCAGCAACATTCCTTAAACGCTTGTCAAGGACAGCGTCAACGCTTGTCAAGGATAGCGTCACTAAACACTACCAAAACATTACTTATTATACAAATTTAGATCTACATGGCTTCCTAGAAATTTTAAAATTTATTTTCGATAACACTTATTTTAAATTTGATAATAAATATTACAAACAAATACTAGGCACCCCTATGGGAGCAACACTTTCTCCCATTATATCGCAATGTGTCATGGATGATTTGCTGGAGTCGTGCATACCAAAACTCTCTTTTCAATTACCGTTTCTAAAAAAAATACGTGGATGACATCATAACGTCTGTACCTAGCGATGGTGTTACAGAGATCCTAAGAGTGTTTAACAGCGACAACAACCATATCCAATTTACAGTGGAGACTGAAAATGGGGATAGTGTACCATTTCTGGACACTAAACTTATAAGAAAACCCTCAAACCAGATCATTCTAGATTGGTACACAAAACCGACAAGCTCGGGTAAATACATTAATTACCATTCCAGTCACACTACCAAAACCAAAATCAACTTAATAATAGCTCTAAAAACACGAATAAAAAGGATATCGCATCTATCCCTGTTACAGAAAAACTTTAAAAAACTTTACAGTATTCTCTTGGCTAACTCATATCCGCAAAAATTTTTGAAAAAATTAATCTTTAACACGAGTCCGGACAATCCCCATGGCCGCGATAATAATGCTATTTCCCCGGAAATTAGTGCTTTTCTTGAAGAAAACCCCACCTTTTATTATTCCGTACCTTACATTAAAGAAATAGCACCCAAAATTAGTAAGTTATTCAAATCTGAACCTAATATAAAAATATCTTTTAAACACACAAAAACAAGGTACAATTTTAGCAAGCTGAAAGATAAAGACGAAGCCATAAAAACATCGAATGTCGTGTACAGTGCTCCTTGCTCTGAATGTGAGGGTATATACATAGGACAAACTTCCAGGGTACTAAAAGACAGAATCACACAACAGAAAAGTAATTGTAGATTGAATAAAAAATCATGTTCTCTTTCCAAATACACAATTGAACAGGGACATAGATTCAACTATAATGAAACCCAAGTTTTGTGTAGTGAGGCGAACGGCAGTAAGATGCTGTTTCTAGGAATGGTTGAAATTTTCCTACAACCAAAATCAATTAACACAAGAGCTGACATTGAGGGCCTCAGTGTCATTTACTCAAACTTATTAACTTTAAATGTCAACAAAAACAGTACTACCAACAACGAAAGTGCTGATATATCTATTTAACTAAACCAGCCCTTCTGCAGTTCACTTTCACAATACTTCTTTTCTTTGTAAATTACATCAGATGACAATTTACCAACCCGTGAAAGGTTGTTTGTCAATGTCTTACATAATTAAATAATCATTAAGGTTACGGCTGAGTTAGTAGAATGTTAACCAACACCGAATAAATCATAGCTTAACCAATAAGAAAAGGAAAAAAATACAAAAAAAAACCGAAAAAAAACGCCGACAAATTCCTTCACTATCATTTTAGAATCAAATCATTTTTACCATCCACGTAAATAGGCCAGAAAACTATTAAAATAAAACAATGTAGATACTAATTATTGTAATAATATAATGACTGTTTCTTGTGGAAACTATCTTAAGAAAGAAATGCACTAGCAGTAAGTAATTTAGTTATGTAGAATTCATTTTGTAATGTTTCTATTCATTTCTTTTCTATATAAATGTAATTTAAATATAAGTCAGCTCATTTACTGTTTCATATTATAGCCCTGATGAAGATAATAAACATTATCGAAAGCTTGGCGTAGCTAAACCGTCACTAGGACCGATACCCCAAGACAAACCAGCTTAGATATATATATATATATATATATATATATATATATATATATATATATATATATATATATATATATATATATATATATATATATATATACAGCGTGTCTTCGGAAGTTCTTACCATATGGAAAAAAAAATTATTATTGATTTTATGAAAAAAGTGCCTCTTCATGAAAAGTTCTGCATCATCAGAAAATAGCATCGCCATTCCGAAATTTGACCTAGAATATACAGTGTGGCTTAAAAATGTAAAAGTCCTAATCCACGTGAAGCTAAAAAAACACAAAATCGTTATTCAAAGGTAAACTGCCATTATAAATGTAGTAGAGTTAACATTTTTTTAAGTTAGTGAATTAGATTTGGAACATACAGGAGGTGCCAAAAATAAAGTTACCTAATTTTTTATTATCGATTTTGCAAAAAAAAGCATATCTTCATAAAAAGTTCTACATTGTAAAAAAGAGCATGGTTATTCGAAAACTTGATGTAGGACAATACAGGGTGGCTCAAAAAGCTGAAAACACAATTTAAATTAAAAAAATTTACCCACTCTGTATGTCCTAGATGAAGTTTTTGAATAACCATACTCTTTTTTCACAATGTAGAACTTTTTATGAAGATTACTTTTTTTGTAAAGACGATAATAAAAAATTAACTTTATTTTTGGGACCTCCTGTATGTTCCAAACCTAATTCACTATCATGAAAAATGTTAACTTTTCTACATTTACAGTGGCAGTTTACCTTTGAATAACGATTTTGTGCCTTTTTAGCGTCACGTAGATTAGGACTTTTACCTTTTTGAGCCACCCTGTATATCCTAAGTCAAATTTCGGAACGGCGATGCTATTTTCTCATGATGCAGAACCTTTCATGAAGAGACACTTTTTTCATAAAATCAATAATAAAATTTTTTTCCATATGGTAAGAACTTCCGAAGACACGCTGTATATATAATTTTTATGTTTCTTGAACCATTTTAAATATATATATTTTTTGGGACTGTTTCTTGGGGATAGGTTCATCATTTAAACGACAAAATATCAGTCTTTTCGGACTGTGGAAGTGTGTTCTTTTTCTGCATCAAAGTACGGGGAGTCCAAGAATATGGACAACCCCGGGCCGGGTAAACTATGACAGCTGTTTCGTCCTTGTTCGGACTCATTCAGACAGCCATAACCCAGTCGCACCGAGGCAATTGACGCTACTGTATCTTAAATCCGTTTTGCAAAACACAAGCAGGAAATAACATACCATAACGCCACCTAGCGGGTGCTGGCTTTAATGCAGAAAGCAGAACACACTGAGAAAGTAAAAAGTAAAATCCAAGGGCGAACACGGCATTTCTAGCTTTTGAGAACGCATTTTCGCGAATTCGCCCAACTTGTCCGCACCAATTCGTGCAGAGCAAGGAGGGAGTCACGACGTCCTCACTAGAAAGACGTGTAAACCCTTAACACACACATGGTTTCCTTGCAATATCTCCCTTGCAATCTGTAATTTTTATGTTTCTTGAATCATTTTAAATATATATATATATATATATATATATATATATATATATATATATATATATATATATATATATATATATATATATATATATATATATATATATAACAAACAGATGAGAATTATTGTGGGCATGTCCGCTACATGAACAGAACAAAATGAAAGTTAGAATGGTAACCCGTACGACACGTGTTTCTGCTCATTGGCTTCATCAGGCCCACGTATGTGACCGTGCCTCTCAACATAAGTCGAGACACACAACGTCACATACGCAGTTACGGGTGTAACCTTAAAAAAAAAAGATTTTTAACAAGGACCACAAACAGGAGCCAGTGCACCAATTTGTGGCTTCAGCCAAAAGACCCCTTTTTTGGGGGCAACAATTAGCATCGCCGACAGAGGCAACTATAGCCGCCTGCCGTGGTATCCTATAAGCCCAAGTAAAAGAAAAAAATTGCTAGAAACTAGCGCGGATTGATCCATAAAAAACAGATGAGAATTATTGTGGTATTGTGGTACAATAATTCTCATCTGTTTTTTATGGATCAATCCGCGCTAGTTTCTAGCAATTTTTTTCTTTTACTTGGGCTTATAGGATCCCACGGCAGGCGGCTATAGTTGCCTCCGTCGGCGATGCTAATTGTTGCCCCCAAAAAAGGGGTCTTTTGGCTGAAGCCACAAATTGGTGCACTGGCTCCTGTTTGTGATCCTTGCTAAAAATCTTTTTTTTTTTTAAGGTTACACCCGTAACTGCGTATGTGACGTTGTGTGTCTCGACTTATGTTGAGAGGCATGGTCACATACGTCGGCCTGATGAAGCCAATGAGCAGAAACACGTGTCGTACGGGTTACCATTCTAACTTTCATTTTGTTCTGTTCATGTAGCGGACATGCCCACAATAATTCTCATCTGTTTTTTATGGATCAATCCGCGCTAGTTTCTAGCAATTTATATATATATCTATATATATATATATATATATATATATATATATATATATATATATATATATATATATATATATATATATATATATATATATACAGTATGTCCACGGATAGAGGTCACAAGAGGACAAATGGACCAAAAATTTCATTGTTCGATAAAAAATCATTTCTGATAAGTTTCTGCTTCTTAAAAAAATACGGTCTACGAAGAAAATGTTTGACTTTTTTATACAGGGTGCTCAAAAAATACAAAAATAATAAATTATGTGAAGAGTAAACTACCTTTAGTTTTCATTTTAGAGCAAAATGATAGTCAAAAAATATTTCAAATTCCAGTCAAAATTTAAATTCAAAATATCAGCTGAATATTTTACCTTTTATTTTTGGGTTATAATTTTATCAAATATTACTGTACCTACGTTTTCTAGGTAATTTTTGCCTTGTCTACCTTATGTCACTATCTTTTACGACAAATATCAGAAAATTTAAAATTTTGTTGCAAAAATTTTAAATTTAGGTAATTTTTGCCTTGTCCACCTCATCTCACTATCTTTTACGACATGCAGAAAATTTAAAATTTTGCTGCAAAAATTTTAATTTTTCTGATATTTGTCGTAAAAGATAGTGAGATGAGGTGGACAAGGCAAAAATTACCTAGAAAACGTAGGTACAGTAATATTTGATAAAATTATAACACAAAAATAAAAAGTAAAATATTCAGCTGATATTTTGAATGTAAATTTTGACTGGAATTTGAAATCTTTTTTGACTTTATTATTTTGCTATAAAATGAAAAATAAAGGTAGTTTACTCTTCACATAATTTATTATTTTTGTATTTTTTGAGCACCCTGTATAAAAAAGTCAAACATTTTCTTCGTAGGTCGTATTTTTTTAAGAAGCAGAAGCTTATTAGAAATGATTTTTTATCGAACAATGAAATTTTTGGTCCATTTGTCCTCTTGTGACCTCTATCCGTGGACATACTGTATATATATATATATATATATATATATATATATATATATATATATATATATATATATACAACAATGTTTTTATGTTGAGAGGCACGGTCACATACGTCGGCCTGATGAAGCCAATGAGCAGAAACACGTGTCGTACGGGTTACCATTCTAACTTTCATTTTGTTCTGTTCATGTAGCGGACATGCCCACAATAATTCTCATCTGTTTTTTATGGATCAATCCGCGCTAGTTTCTAGCAATTTATATATATATATATATATATATATATATATATATATATATATATATATATATATACATATGTATATATATATATATATATATATATATATATATATATATATATATATATATATATATATATATATATATATATATATATTTGTATTATAACGTTTAAATTGGATATCTGCGCTTTTATTGACATTAAAAGGATCTCCTTTCTTTAGCATTTTTACTTTTCTTTAAAATAGAAGGCACTTTATTCTTGACTTATTTTTACTTTTTCTCGTTTTTTACCGACCCTTATGTTAATTCGACATTTTGGATTTGGCTATGGACTTTTCAGAATATGCCAAACTTTTATAAATAATGACTTTTTCTTCTAAAATGTCAAATAAGAAAGTTTACAAGTATAGTTAGGTCCATCCGGGGACACACTTTTACGCTACAATACAAAAACATATTAATAATATCAGCAATAAGAACAAATAGAATAACATTAGGTATAATAGAAAAACGACAGACTTCGGTATTTGACAAAATTTATTTGTTCATTTTTTAAATAAAAGACGTCGCAAGATTTTGAACCATTCAGAAAAAAAAATATCCAACAATACACACCAAACTAATAGCTCACTTTAAGTGTAAAATATAATCAATAAATACAGCCTAACAAAATATCACATTACTAATGACAAAAGGGTATATTTTTTTTAAATTTTACTTATCGATATAACTTCTACGTTTAAAAATGTAAAAAAGAATGAAAATTAAAAGGGCCTATGATTTCAACTATCGGCCCTTTTGGCATTAAGACGATAAGAAACTTTGACAATAATCACAAATATACCCATAATTTTTCAAATTCCATTACAAAATGAAAAAACAATAACAAACCGAATAAAGAGGCCGCAGCAATGACATATTTAGACCAGCTTCAGTGACAACCGTATTTTGGGAAAATATAATTTTAGATATTTGGGGGGGGGGGGCAATTGTTTTTTTGGGGGGCCGTGCCCATCCTTACTTCCCCTTAGTTACGCGCATGGTGCGGGTTTGTAAAGTAACAAAATAAAAATTCACTTACCCAGTTAAGGAAGTCCAGAATGCAGCTTTGGTTAGTTCAAACATTTGTTCAGTTTGTGCCAATGCATGCTTCAATCATATTTTGGAAACAACGTACGGACTTCACCAGCCCTTTAAGAGGATGTGTGGGGTGTGGGATGGTACCACCTCCCTCGACGAAGAAATCCTCTACCACCTCCCTAACACATATACAAATATTGTAGTGCAGTTCTTTGTACTGTCGCACAATTGTCTTGTCAGGGATGCCTGGTACGCTAGGTACCGATTGGACAAAAGACAGACAGCGCGTCTGTCTTTGTCATGGGTGGACCCACCACCTTGTTACCACGCTAGCCAGAAATTGCTAGCGATCCACCAAGGAAGAGGTGACGATAATGTTTAAAATTCAAAAAATAATGTTTTTCCAGAAGGTGTCTCCAGGATGGGACAAAGCCCGGAGTGTCCCGGAGACCTTCTATGAAATGAGAAAGCTGGCACGGGCATGTCCAGCAATTTTTTTAAATTTGGGTAGTCGTGACTACTCAAAACTGAGATTTTGCATGGTGGGCAAATTTTGCTTTCTGAGTCTTTGTTAGTTGTTGGAATTTACTTTTATCAAGGAAAGTCTTGTTTTTGTAACGTCATGTCTCCGAGCCCCCTAAATCTAACTATATACATGCATTGTATTAGGGCTAAAACTTTCTTAGTTCTATGGCCGTAACAAGAGCCGCTACAGAAGGTACTTTCCTAAAGTAAATATTTCAACCTAAAAATGCAATGGTATAGGGGGAGACTTAAACTCGGTGTCCATATTGTTCTGCTATGTTATTTACTAAATATCTTCGTGCTGGTTTATTTCTAAAAAGATATCTAGTTAGCAAATGTGTTAACATAATAAATAGTATGTGATACTTACTGTGCTACAGTTCTTAAAAGCTCGCTTTTAAGCATCGGGGCTGCAAATTCTATGTTATTATTAGTTAGTAGATATATATAGGGGGGTGACCATCATGCCAAAATGACGTAGGCATGCCAAAATGACGTAGGCATCTCGTAAGCACATGGTGGCGCGATCTAGGGTTAGTAAGATGTACTAATTTAAGTTAGAGGTTCGAATGTTAAGCCATCTTGTGTTTCTAAATGGGTATTAATTTCATTTAAGCTATGTTAGATGTCACCACCTGTCAACCATCAAGAAAAGCCTACCTTGGAGCAGGCGTCACTCACATGATCACAAGAGTAGTAAACATTTAGGTTATGTTTCGAGTGTTAAAAAAAAGTTATTAAACTTACTGAATAAAAAAACGCTGTTGTAAAATGAAGGTTTCCAAAATTTTCTATTAATTATATAAATTAGGAATACGATTTTTTAGCGAACAACAACAACAAAAAAAAATATACACCTTTTTTCTGGTATCATGCATTAGTAAATCGGCCCTTTGGTTCCGGAGATAGTGTTTTTTGCGATTAGTGCCCTAACGACTGAAGGGTGGAAAGGCGAAATTCGGATGTTTGATAGAGATCGATAATACCGTTCGATTGATGAAAAATGTTTTCGAAAAGTTCTACCAACAACATTGCTAGCGGCCCTAATGATTCTAACAATCTTCTGTGACACAGGATGGAATGTACCATCCACAGCCGGAAAGCAAGGGACTTCTTCGGCAAAAAACTGTGAAAATTCCCTGAAAAATCCTGAAAATTCCACAAGAAGTGCTGAAATTCTTCGAAGAGTTGTTTTCTTGTACGCCGAAGAAGTAAGATCGACAATGACGTAATTTACCAGAGGCTGCTGTTGACCAAAAGGGCCTTAGCGTGTTTCGGTATGCGTTGGTGTGGTTTAAATGAAAGAAGTGACGTAATTCGGGGGTACAAGAAGTAGTAGTTCTTGTATATTATTCTCAATGACCCAGTTTACCAGAGGCTGCCGCTGTTGGCCTAAAGGGCCTTAGTGAGATGTTTTTTTTGCGCCAAAAAAGCGGTTTTTTTTTCGGTCCTCTTGTATACCACCTGTGTATTCTTTTGTGTTTCACCTTACTTGGGTGACACACCTGCCTACCTATTACCTACTTACTTTTGACTTTACCGAAGTTTTCTGCACAGCTATTAATTAATTATTATTATTTATTTCATAATATGGATGCATTGAAAAAAAGTTTTCCTGCCCAAGGCGAGAATCGAACCCGCACACACCATGTATACGCCAACCAAGTACGCCACGGTACACAGTTGAAGAACGAAACATTGAAAATGATATCATAAGTGAGTTCGGACGTGATGTGGTAGTTATGTTTTCTGTATTTTTATACGAAAATAGTTTGGAGTAGAAAAAGAATCGCTTGACTTCAGTCTTTTTCTATTGCATTATGTTAGTGTAGGTGGGATTGATGTGGGCAAAAACATGCTTAAAGTGAGGGGCTAGACAAACTTTGCGTGCATTACATTGGTGGTATTCAATTGGAAGATTTTTTTTTTCGATGCAACCATACCTAGTCTGGCCTAGCATAGCCGAACCTGTACTCATGCCTTAGAATTTCCTATATAAATTGTAAAGTTGCTTTCTAAACTTTTGTCTAGAATCAGTACTAGTAGACTTTCGATTTACTCGTTTAACGGGAACCATCATCATCATCATCATCAAAGAAAGTAGTGATAAAATGGTATGTAGTCGATGTTCCAAACCATTAAAAGATCGAAGATTTTTGTGTGAAAATTGTTTAGACCATGTTGGGGATTGTTTTAGCATGTCCTGTCTACATTGGTTAGTTTGGTTTCGAAATCAATGGGGAGAGGACAAGAGAAAGGAAAAAAGCACTGAACAGAAAGAGAGTTCATCACCAGCACTTCCAACACACCACCACCACCACCACTTAAGTTCGGAAAACCGAAAAGGAATGGGAGGAAACGACTGATTAGAAAAAAATTTTGCCACATATGTGAATACCAAAATGGAACAAGATAAGATTCATGTGGAAAACAAAATATTTTTCTGTTCTATTTGTAAATGTAGAGTTTGTTACAATTTGTACAATACAATTTTTTTAAATTATAATAAATTTCAAATTTTATTTGAAACCAGTAATTTTCCGTTATAACATCCTATAGTTAGTATTGTTCAAAGGTCATGGCTGGGCCAAATCTCCGTCTATTATCAGAAATTACTAAAAACAAAACGAATCTGTTTTACCTACATGTCATAGTGAAATATTTTATTTAATAAGAATAATAAGTTGCAGTATAGTATTAAGTAATTTTAATAAAATAGGATTTAAAACATAATTCGCAAATTGAAACATGTTATCTTTTGGCAAAGGTCAAAAATGGGTCAAAAGTGCCTCTATAAATATAATTTACTAAAAAACAAAACGAGCCAATTTTACTTGTTTAGCGAATATATTTTATTAGGGAAATAACAAGCTGAAATTTTTAAATATTGGTACCCAGTTTTTTATGACATTTTTGTTTAAAAAATACACACAAGATAAAAATCTGTAATTCTGTGCACCGAAGTTATAAGAAAATAAACTTAAGCATATTCATTAGTTTAAAACTACCGCTTGACTAGTAAGCATCGACAAAAAAAATCATGGCTCTTAGACAGATTTTTCTATCTTGCGTTTTAACTTATATAAGCAGCACTATTGTTTCTCTCTCTCTCTCTCTCTCTCTCTCTCCCTCTCTCTCTCTCTCTCTCTCTCCCCCTCTCTCTCTCTCACAGGAGAGGCAAAAATTATTATTCTTATATAAATCATTGCTTTATGTTATTAAACAACCCGCTTCTTGTCAGAGTTTGTGCAATAAACTTTAGTAGTAAACTAATATTTAAACACATTTTTGTTTCACTTCCTATTTCCAAGAAAAAAGAGTTTTTACAGAAAAATCGTAGTCATATCTTTCTATAATTCAATAGAACAATCTGTAAAAAGGGCACAAGTAGACATAAAATCAAATATGAATAGATGTAAAGGCAGTATAAAGGGCATATTTGCACATATGCCCTTGTGTCAAAACAATATAAATCCTTTAATATAGAAACTTTGTCATAACTGGACTTAATCATTTACTTTCCGATATACCTTTTTCTTTAATTATTAGTGTCGGCAATTTTACTTTTTAAGGGATTTAAGTTGGTTTTGAAAAATAAACACGTTTTATCAAATACTTTTATATTTAAAAGTGTTAAACAATATACAGTGGTAACCAAGTGGTACACTAAGACACAATATTTAAAATTCTGCATCGCTCATTTCCCGGTCAATATCTGGATCAGTGTCATTTAAAACGGTTGATGCCACTTTTAAGTTTCTATAAAAATCTCTTGCTTCCTCATCTATAAGATCAAGAAGATTCAATAAGTCGTCTTTTTTCTTTTGGTCTATTTGTCTTTCATTTGTAAAGAGTGACATTAAAGTTATATCAGAAACAATGTTGAAAGGTTTTCTTTTAAAGTTTACTATTGAAAACTCGCCATCTTTTGACAAATATTCCTTGAATTTCAGAACTCCAAATGTTTTTTCATACCAAATCCATTTCTGAGATCTCCACACAAGTTTTTTGTTATTGCTGGTAATCTTTTTGGATATTAGAGGGCCCTTAAGGAGTTGAGAAAACTGAAGAAATGTTTACTGGAAAAAGGTGATTTCTTTTTGTACTTCTCTATTAGCGCATAATCCGAAACACACTCCATATGAGTGTGACCCGGTATTAAAAATTTGTGATCTATTACTTCTAGATGGTTGTGCACTGAAAGAAGGTAAGTAAACATGACAGTTCCATGGGAGTTCTTGTTTTGCCCTCCGCATGTGTCGCTGTAGCAAATTAACTGCTTAATTTTTCCAGATTAGACATATATTTAAATAAATAGGAGGCGATCTCATTTGCTCCACGACCAGCAACCCCTTCGTGCCACATATAGTGAGATGACTCATTAGTTAAGCCATCATGAATTATAAGATTGAAAGTATGTAATTGTCTTGTATTGTCTTTTTTTGTTTTTTGCATGTATTACTTTCATTGCAATTAGCAAGAATTAGTTGCGTCCGTCTCTTCATCTTTGCGAGAATAAAAAAAATAGCAAACAATCATACGCTCACACTGAAATCAGAATAAGAACTGAAAAGTAATAAAACAAAGCGGCTTGGAGATGCTGTTTAACGCCAGTGACGCATGTGTATGCCCACAAAAGGGAAGAACCCATGATAAACCTCGACTTAATTGTCATATTTAAATATGACAGAACGGAATATCTTGAGTTATGCCATTTTGTCGAATTAAGATATGAATATTTATCTTCAATATCTTGGGTTATTTCCTTTTGTCAGCCTATAGACGCCAAGTTTGCGGGTTTCATTTCGGGTTAGTACCTTTTATCGGTACCATTCAAAGTATAAGTGGCAAATAAGACAACTTGTGCCTTTAGGTCGGAAGAGAAAAATAAAAAAACGACGATTTATGCCCTTATGCAATAAAAAATGTACACTATTTATAGGATTTTAAATACTTCCTTTTGTCAGACGATAAAATCAAGTTTTTTAAGTCTAATGGTGTAAATATCTCATTTTTGACAAAAACCGAGTTATGCCCTTTTGACTTCCTGCCACAGATATGTTTGTTGGAGTATATATACCCAAAAGTTTATTGTAAGTAATTAGAAACAGTTAAAGTCTTTTTCGAATAACAGTTCCAAAAAGTAAAAAAAAAAAATGGCAAACATCCCTTCAACTGTAGTAGTTATGTCAACTGATTTAGTGGAGTTTCCTTTAAAAATAGCCGTAGTGGTTATGAAACATATTTTTCAGTAAGTATTTATTTTTTAGATGTATTAAGAACATTTTAAAGAAATCCTCTTTTTAAATAACATTTATAATAATAATATGCATAAAATCCTATATTTCTTTTTCCCGAAAAAGGTCAATTCTTGTTGGTTTGGCATTTTTTCCCATTTATTAGTAGTCTGCCCTCCCTGGTTAAAACATCCTAATTACATTTTTTTCCATTTTTGGCTTATATGCATATATTGGTTATCCGACGCCATATTGAACTGTCCTAACTGTAAATTTTCAGCAAGTTAGGACTATGTATGTATTTTTATAAATGCTAAATTGGACGTTCTAAACTAGAGAGAATAGATGTAGTAACATTATAACTACAGATTCAGTCGATTTAAAAAAAAAACTTTTTTTTCAGATATGGAGTAAAAGCCATTAAACGAAAAGGAAATAAAATTTTTATCTCTTTAACGTATTGCCCTAAGACAGAAACACTAGAAAAAAGTTTGGGAATTTGCCAGTGAAGTATTTAAGGACCAAATTTGAAAATGAAGGAGAATTTGCGCTTTTCGAGCAAGCTATGTCGACATTTGTATTTAATTTCGATTCACTAGAAGCAGAACCAAAATCGGCACTACTTTCATTACCATCAACATCTACCACAACAGCTACCTTTGTTGAACCACAACCACCAACCAAAAGAAAAGTGAACATTATAGAAAGTGTCATCCTCCATCCTCCATTAACTTCTTCACAACCAACGAAAAGAAAAAGGGTGAACCTTCTCGAGGATGACGACGATCTCATCGACAACGACGATGATGATGAAGTATTTATAGAGTCGCAATGCAAAACTTTGTAAATGTTTTCTTTATAATTATTGTTATTTAAATAAAACACTTAAATTTTATTTTTTAAAATGTTTTTTTTCTTTTTCCTTATACATTATTTTTTTTGATATCCAGCTATTATGTTTACTATCAAATCCTAACCATTTAACACCTTTTAGTTCCCTAACGGCAAGAATGGTGTAGAGAATATAGGGGTGCTTGGGTAGAGCTCAAAAAACATCTTTCGATTGGTGAAAAAAATTTTTCGAGATTTCCCCTATAACATCGCCCGAGGTCAGAATGTTTAAAATATGTCAATCAATGTTAGTGCCTACGGTAAGAATAGGGGCAGATGAAATTTGGGTGTTTGGTAAAGGTTGAACAGGTCTTTCTAGTGGAAAATAAAAATCGTTAAGTTGTAAAAAATTAAATAAGATTCCAAAATTTTCCGATCACCCTCGTATAATCAATTTTCTATTTTAAAACGAATTTCGATTCTTGAATAATAATAATAATAATAATAATAATAAGCTACCGGTATAGAAAAATTAAGTAATTTTAATAAAATAGGATTAAATCATATATAAAGTCGAAAATCGAAACATTCGGATATCTTTCGGCAAAAGGTCAAAATTAGTTCAAAATTGTGCTTATCACTAGATTTACTGAAAACAAAACCAACCATGTTTAGTGAATATATTTTATTTCAGGACAGAAGTTGTAATTTTTAAATACCAATATTTATTTCTAGCAAAAAGAAATTAAGGGTTATTTTTTTTATACACTTTACGAGGAAAGAAGGACAAAATGGTTAAAGGTTTTCCAATAATATTATAGTACTTATACAAAAATAAAGCAGAAGTATAAATTCTTTCATTTTATTGTTACAAATACAAAGAATTTATTTTAAAGTAGGATTGTGAAATGCCACATCTTGAGCAAAACCATATATCATCTTTTCTTTCAAACTCGCATAGACTTTTGTTACATTTAACACATTTCTGTTTAATTTTCCAACATGCTGCACAGCACCATTGATCATTGTATCGTCGACTCATCGTGTTCAAGCAACCAGAACAGTAACCTCGTCCATAAAATCTAGGACTCCAATATTCTTCAGCTGTTTGTTGACCCATCTTTTTATTATTAAGTAAATTTTTAGCGGAAACGACTGTTCTAGCCAACAAAACCTTTCTGTCTTGTAATGCAAAGAGCACTTGTTGTCTTCTAATATAAAACTATTAGGTTACATAGCATTTTATACCTTGTTACTGATAAGTTGTTGTTTAAAAAAACTCGTCATAATATTGTCTAGAGAATTTTTCTAACTAATATATTCTCTACATTTTTCACACTGACTTGCAGGTTTTCAAAGAAAATAACTTCTAACCACAATAAAAAACATCTTTTACCATACAGTTCTAGGACAAACATTTAGTTCTAAAATATGCCAAGCAATATGTTCTTTTGGTTCCATTTTTTACACCAAAAAGCACAGTAAAATTATCGTTGCTATACCAGGGGATAAGACACTTGATTTAAAACATACAAAATTCATTGGTTTTTTTTTATTTGTTAAAACTAAGAACAGTCCTTTAAAAGACTGGAAAAGAGCTTTGCTTTCCCAATATAATTCCTTATCATTCTGTTCGAATCTTTATTAGTGAGTAGTGAGTAAGGTGTTGGTCTAGAGGTTGTAACGGTGAAGGATGTGAAAAAGTCTGCACCCTTTATGGGATAAATATCGTTTTCTATCGGTAAGATATGAAATTTTACGGGATTTTATACCTTTTTGGGGAAGAATTCTGTCAAAAAGAAGTGCTTATAAAAAGTGTGTTTTATTTATTTTTATTCACGATGTTTTAAATCGATAGATCGAAAGTGGTGAACAACAAAAATAAAACGCGTTAACAGAAACAGCTGCAGATTTTTGAAAAAGTCAACGGTTATCGCTCTTAAATTATGATGACAAATGTTTAAACATTTAAGTAATTAATAATTAATTATGTATACATAAAACGCTCGATTTGAACTCAATCTCATTAAAGACTCTCTCTCTCTCTCTCTCTCTCTCTCTCTCTCTCTCTCTCTCT
>OZ020194.1:38826537-38887278 GCA_963971165.1 Philopedon plagiatum
TAAATTCATAAATTAAAGTTTAAATTCAAAAACAAAAAAAAAAGAAGTTTTTCAGTTGTATTCATTAATAAATTTAATAGTCGTTAAAACCTGTTTTCTAACTTCACATTAAAAACTCATATTTCCTCAAGAAATGCGTTGCCTAAAAAAATCAAAACAATTTTGTAAAGATGTAATCATTTATTTAATATAAAATTACGAGGAGTGTTTTAAAATGATAGCATTTTAAAAGATATTAAAATAAAATGTTTGTTTATTGTTTAAAGTAGATTGGAGGGCTGGGAGAGAAAGATGAAGCTTATTTTTTCTATTTGTACACATTTTAAATAGGCCACGTTTTAATAAAAATATTCGTGAAAAAGTTCAAAAAGTAAAACACATTATTTACGATGCACTCCGTAAGAGCAGCATTTTACTAACGATCAATGAGCAGGCAATTACAACGCAAAATTGTACTTTAGCTTGTGTGACGTTGCAAAGTTTAGCGCTTGAGAACAATAAAATTTCTTCCTATTTTTAACGAGTCATAATTAATGGGGCAAAACAAAAACAAGTGATAGCTTTATCAGTCTAAACTGCTAGACGAATCGTAACGTGTACTTATACATATTTTATACATATGTTATTAATTAAAATAATGTAACAAAATTTATAATTTATATGATTAATAGAAAATTGATTATACGAGGGTGATCGGAAAATTTTGGAATTTTATTTAATTTTTTACAACTTAACGTTTTTTATTTTTCCACTAGTCGAAAGACCTGTTCAACCTTTACCAAAGAACCAAATTTCATCTGTCCCTATTCTTACCGTTAGGGCACTAACATGATTGCCATATTTTAAATATTCTGACCTCGAGCGATGTTATAGTGGAGATCTTCGAAAATTTTTTTTCACCAATCGAAAGATGTTTTTTGAGCTCTACCCAAGCACCCCCATATTCTCTACACCATTCTTGCCGTTAGGGAACTAAAAGGTGTTAAATGGTTAGGATTTGATAGTAAACATAATAGTTGGATATCAAAAAAATAATGTATAAGGGAAAAGAAAAAAACATTTTAAAAAATAAAATTTAACGTCCAGATTCACTAAGAAAGTTTAATATTTAGTACTGGTTTAAATTAAGATCTTCTAGTTGATCAGTTATGTTTTGACAAGTTTTTGTCCTGTCTTTGTTAATAAGACGTCATTGAAAATTTATGAATTATTCGGATATTTCAGCGATTTGCTTGGTTTTCAAATGATTTTCATCTTGGAACGGGTTGCTAGAGTGAATTTAGTTCTATTATTGTCGAAGTGCGTACTAAAATTGCTCTTTTCTTTATAAATTTGCGAAAAAGCTCCAAAATAAATCCATAGTATAATATTTAGTTGTCTTATTCTTACAGTTGTCAGTTTAAAACTTTTGGTTTGTCAAATTAGACCGAACTAGCGTTGGAGAATCTGGCTGTAAGTGTTTTATTTAAATAACAATAATTATAAAGAAAACATTTACAAAGTTTTCCATTGCGACTCTATAAATACTTCATCATCATCGTCGTTGTCGATGAGATCGTCGTCGTCCTCGAGAAGGTTCACCCTTTTTCTTTTCGTTGGTTGTGAAGAAGTTAATGGAGGATGGAGGATGACACTTTCTATAATGTTCACTTTTCTTTTGGTTGGTGGTTGTGGTTCAACAAAGGCAGCTGTTGTGGTAGATGTTGATGGTAATGAAAGTAGTGCCGATTTTGGTTCTGCTTCTAGTGAATCGAAATTAAATACAAATGTCGACATAGCTTGCTCGAAAAGCGCAAATTCTCCTTCATCTTCAAATTTGGTCCTTAAATACTTCACTGGCAAATTCCCAAACTTTTTTTCTAGTGTTTCTGTCTTAGGGCAATACGTTAAAGAGATAAAAATTTTATTTCCTTTTCGTTTAATGGCTTTTACTCTATATCTGAAAAAAAAAGATTTTTTTTTAAATCGACTGAACCTGTAGTTATAATGTTACTACATCTATTCTCTCTAGTTTAGAACGTCCAATTTAGCATTTATAAAAATACATACATAGTCCTAACTTGCTGAAAATTTACAGTTAGGACAGTTCAATATGGCGTCGGATAACCAATATATGCATATAAGCCGAAAATGGAAAAAAATGTAGTTAGGATGTTTTAACCAAGGAGGGCAGAATACAAGTAAATGGAAAAAATGCCAAACCAACAAAAATTGACCTTTTTGGGGAAAAAACAATATAGGATTTTATGCATATTATTATTATTATTATAAATGTTATTTAAAAAGAGGATTTCTTTAAAATGTTCTTAATACATCTAAAAAATAAATACTTACTGAAAAATATGTTTCATAACCACTACGGCTATATTTAAAGGAAACTCCACTAAATCAGTTGACATAACTACTACAGTTGAAGGGATGTTTGCCATTTTTTTTTACTTTTTGGAACTGTTATTCGAAAAAAACTTTAACTGTTTCTAATTACTTACAATAAACTTTTGAGTATATATACTCCAACAAACATATCTTCTTGAAACGTCATTTGAATTATTATAGGAGCAAATGGTGTACAACTGTTGAATAAAATAATTTTATTATAATCAAAATGCATACAAATTAATAGAGAATATACTGTTTTAATTTACTCAACATTTCCCTATGGAAAAATACATGAAGTCATTTAGTCCATAAAAATTTTAACCGAGGCGGCTTGAAGTCTGTAAAAACTTAGAAAGGTGTGGGGTTAACTAAATAGAAAATTAGATAAAATTTTGAAAATGTTTCAAATCATAAATATCATACTTTATCTATCATGAATGATACGAATATTAGAGTTCTCTGGTAGATAATTATGATAATGAAATTAGTTTACATGAAAAATAGTAATGCGAATAAATTAGGAAGGTAGTAGGCCTCTGATATTACCAAAGGCCGATATAGTAGCAAGTTTGATACAGGGTCTGTTTTTAGCTGTTTCCAAAAACAGGGAGGCTGTTTTTAGCTGTTTTAGCTGTTTTAGCTGTTTCCAGAGACACGCGTCTGTTTTTAGCTGTTTCCAGAAACAGGGACCTGTTTTTTAGCTGTTTTCCCGAAACAGGGTCTGTTTATTAGCTGTTTTTTCCAGAATCGGGGTCTGTTTATTAGCTGTTTTTCCAGAAACAGGGTCTGTTTATTAGCTGTTTTTTCCAGAACAGGGTCTGTTTTTTTAGCTGTTTGTAGTATGTCTACCCCCGTTAGCCAGCTCGATAAAGACGTTAAGCGTCGAATTATCCAAGCTTCTAGAAAAATCCGAAAAAAGTTCTTGGCATTAACGTTAGAGTGGGGTGAAGACGATGAAGCTCTTAATAAATTCTTAACACCTATTACAGACCCTCTGAATAAGCTCGTGGATGCTTCCCTCGATACAAATGCTAAGAAACATAGGATGCAAATAGAAAAGAGTGAAGATGTAAATCCGTTGATAAAATTCGAGCAGCCTACAGCGATATCTTCCTCTCAAGCCCCCCGGAAGTAAAGATACCAACATCCTCGTCATCCGTAGCTACTGAGTCCAGAAAGGGAGACAATTCCGATGATGTGTTTGAAGAAGCACAACAAGACCTAGCAGAGAAATCAGTTCAAGATCTAAAAGCCGAGTTTGAGGCTTCTCTTGGACGACCGGAAGTGTCGAACAATATCCTAAAATTACACAAGAGTATTTGAAGACATTTTGGTTTAACTCTGCCGAAATAGATGCTAAATGATTTAGTGACTGATTCTTGGCATTTGGGTACACAGCCCGTTAAGTTTTTGAAGAACGGTGACATTCAAGTAGGGTCCATTAGTTATCAGGGAACTGTCGGTTTATCCGATTTATTGTTTTTAAAGGATCCGAAATATATAATACCATGGCTGATGATAAAGAATTTGGCGATATTTTAAAACGAACAGACTTATATCTCAATGGAATGGTCAAATTAAAGGTAATAAGTCGCATAAATATACTACAATTGTGAGGCCGCTACTTGCAACCATTTATTCAAAGAGTGTTCCTACTACTTCAAAGATGAGATCTCAATCAATAAAATCAACGAAATCCGGATCTGCCTTAATGGAATACAACGAAAAACCCAAAGAATATGTCTACTACGATGACTTAAATGAGTTGGTTGAAAGGCTAAAAAAACTAGAAGCTTCCAATCAGGTTGGCAACAATAATAACATGAACGAAATTTGGAGCATTTTACAAGAACTGGAGCAACTTGAAGTAATTGAATTCTATAAATAAGTTTGTTTAAAGCTATTATGTCTTAGTACCGCAGTAATCATGAATAAGTTTAGACGTTCCTTGCCCTCTTCGTCTAATCCGAAAAGAGTGAGAGTGTTGCAAGTACCCAACTTGATCACTCTTACAAAAAGATGGCGATTACAATATTCAAGATCTTCGGCTTTGTAACGTCAAATCACCAACAGATATCGCTGATGCCGTAAATAAAAAGTTTGTAGAGAGTATGCTAACTTCACTTTCTACTACCATTGATAGATCACTGAATGATAAAATACAAGTATCCCACTTGGAGATGCTGAGACAAGTAAATGTGTTGGAACAAAAAGTAAACAACTCTATCGGTAGTATTGTAAAGCAAATGGAGGCCTTTACAAAAACTAGTAAGGATTATGTAGACTCGGTGTCCGACCAACTTAAGCTACTTGACAACAAATTAATCCTATTTTATTAAAATTGTAAGACACACACGAAGTTTGTCTAGCTCTCACTTTAAGCGTGTTTTTACCCACACGATTCGTCTATCAGTTTAGACCGATAAAGCTATCACTTGTTTTTGTTTTGCAACATAAAATTATATTATGACTCGTTAAAAATGGGAAGGAATTTTATTGTTCCCAAGCTAAACTTTGCAACGTTTAAAAATTGTTTTGATTTCATGGAACATTATTTATTGTTATTATTAAGCCTTTAGGCAGCGCATTTCTTGTGAACTTTGAAAACAGCTTTTAGCAACTATTAAATTTATTAATAATGCCAACTGAAAAAGTATTTTTTCGAATCTAAACGCTAATACTTTATATTTATAAACTTGTTTTCATATCTTTGTTTTGGGAGAGAGAGAGAGAGAGAGAGAGAGAATCTTTAATGAGATCGGACTGAAATCGAGTGTTTTATATATATATATATATATATATATATATATATATATATATATATATATATATATATATATATATATATATATATATATATATATATATATGCATGATTAATTACTTAAGTAAATGTTTAACATTTGTTTTAATTATTTCCGAGATAGCTGTTGGCTTTTTACACTACTTTTAAAAATCTACCAATTGTCGTCAATTTTAATACATTGCGGGCAGAAAATACCTAAATAAAACACACTTTTATAGAAGCGCTTATTTTTATTTATGACGTTTTTCTTTTAATTTACTATTGTTTTTTCTACATGTGCTTAACCTAATAACATATTTATTTTTTTGTTCTTGAAGTGTCTCTTCTCTTTCTATACAGTCGTTAATATTGGCAAAGATTTTACTTTTCTCCTTTAATTGCAGTTGCAGCTCCTGTTGACATTGTTCTAAGTTACTACCAGTCTTATATATTTCAGACGTTAGGAATGACATGTTATTTTTTAAAAATGATATTTCTTCTTTATATTCTCCTATAAGAGAATGTCCTACGATATTTTTTTCTTCACAATTTTGTAGTTTTTCTGTTAAATTAGTTGTGAGTAAATGTACTTCTGATTCTAGCTTAATATTTTCTTTCAGTAAATTCACGTATTTTGTATAATTTACGGAATCGGTTAAATTTTTGTTAATATCTTCATATTCTTGAAATTTTTCCATGCATATATCGTTAACTGCTAATTCATTGTCATATAAATCCATATAGTTATCCAGTTGTTTAGTACATTCTGTATACAAATTTAGACTTGTGTTATACAAGGTATGATAGTCAATACTTAAATATTCATAATCTTCTATGTATTTACTACATATATTTGGATGTTTGTTAGCAGTCGCAGAAACAATAGTGCTGCTTATATAAGTTAAAACGCAAGATAGAAAAATCTGTCTAAGAGCCATGATTTTTTTTTGTCGATGCTTACTAGTCAAGCGGTAGTTTTAAACTAATGAATATGCTTAAGTTTATTTTCTTATAACTTCGGTGCACAGAATTACAGATTTTTATCTTGTGTGCATTTTTTAAACAAAAATGTCATAAAAAAACTGGGTACTCATATTTAAAAATTTCAGCTTGTTATTTCCCTAATAAAATATATTCGCTAAACAAGTAAAATTGACTCGTTGAAATTTATTATAATTTAAAAAAATTGTATTGTACAAATTGTAACAAACTCTACATTTACAAATAGAACAGAAAAATATTTTGTTTTCCACATGAATCTTATCTTGTTCCATTTTGGTATTCACATATGTGGCAAAATTTTTTTCTAATCAGTCGTTTCCTCCCATTCCTTTTCGGTTTTCCGAACTTAAGTGGTGGTGGTGGTGGTGGTGTTGGAGGTGCTGGTGATGAACTCTCTTTCTGTTCAGTGCTTTTTTCCTTTCTCTTGTCCTCTCCCCATTGATTTCGAAACCAAACTAACCAATGTAGACAGGACATGCTAAAACAATCCCCAACATGGTCTAAACAATTTTCACACAAAAATCTTCGATCTTTTAATGGTTTGGAACATCGACTACATACCATTTTATCATTACTTTCTTTGATGATGATGATGATGATGATGGTTCCCGTTAAACGAGTAAATCGAAAGTCTACTAGTACTGATTCTAGACAAAAGTTTAGAAAGCAACTTTACAATTTATATAGGAAATTCTAACGCATGAGTACAGGTTCGGCTATGCTAGGTCAGACTAGGTATGGTTGCATCGAAGAAAAAAATCTTCCAATTGAATACCACCAATCTAATGCACGCAAAGTTTGTCTAGCCCCTCACTTTAATCATGTTTTTACCCACATCAATCCCACCTACACTAACATAATGCAATAGAAAAAGACTGAAATCAAGCGATTCTTTTTCTACTCCAAACTATTTTCGTATAAAAATACAGAAAACATAACTACCACATCACGTCCGAACTCACTTATGATATCATTTTCAATGTTTCGTTCTTCAACTGTGTACCGTGGCGTACTTGGTTCTATAGCTGGGAATACGAAATTTATACACATGGTGTGTGCGGGTTCGATCCTCGCCTTGGGCAGGAAAACTTTTTTTTTCAATGCATCCATATTATGAAATAAATAATAATAATTAATTAATAGCTGTGCAGAAAACTTCGGTAAAGTCAAAAGTAAGTAGGGAATAGGTAGGCAAGTAGGCAAGTAGGCAGGTGTGTCACCCAAGTAAGGTGAAACACAAAAGAATACACAGGAGGTATACAAGAGGACAAAAACGCTTTTTTGGCGCAAAAAAAACAACATCTCACTAAGGCCCTTTTGGCCAACAGCAGCAGCCTCTGGTAAACTGGGTCATTGACAATAATATACAAGAACTACTACTTCTTGTACCTCCGAATTACGTCACTTCTTTCATTTAAACCACACCAAAACATACCGAAACACGCTAAGGCCCTTTTGGTCAACAGCAGCCTCTGGCAAATTACGTCATTGTCGATCTCACTTCTTCGGCGCACAAGAAAACAACTCTTCGACCAATTTCAGCACTTCTTGTGGAATTTTCAGGATTTTTCAGAGATTTTTCAAGCTAAGGCCCTTCTGACCAACAGCCTCTGGTAAATTACGTCATTGTCGACCACTTCTTCCGAGCAAAAAAAACAACTCTTCGATGAATTTCAGCACTTCTTGCGGATTTTTCAGGATTTTTCAGGGAATTTTCACAGTTCTTTGCCGAAGAAGTCCCTTGCTTTCCGGCTGTGGATGGTACATTCCATCCTGTGTCACAGAAGATTGTTAGAATCATTAAGGCCGCTAGCAACGTTGTTGGTAGAACTTTTCGAAAACTTTTTTCATCAATCGAACGGTATTTTCGATCTCTATCAAACACCCGAATTTCGCCTTTCCACCCTTCAGTCGTTAGGGCACTAATCGCAAAAAAACACTATCTCCGGAACCAAAGGGCCGATTTATTCATGCATGATACCAGAAACAAGGTGCATATTTTTTTTTGTTGTTGTTCGCTAAAAAATCGTATTCCTAATTAATATAATTAATAGAAAATTTTGGAAACCTTCATTTTACTACAGCGTTTTTTTAATCAGTAAGTTGAATGACTTTTTTTAACACTCGAAACATAACCTAAATGTTTACTACTCTTGTGATCATGTGAGTGACGCCTGCTCCAAGGGAGGCTTTTCTTGATGGTTGACAGGTGGTGACATCTCACATAGCTTAAATGAAATTAATACCCATTTAGAAACACCAGATGGCTTAACTTGTTTTCCAATTACAGAAATCTATACTAGACCACCAACATTCGAACCTCTAACTTAAATTAGTACATCTCACTAACCCTAGATCGCGCCACCATGTGCTTACGAGATGCCTACGTCATTTTGGCAAGCCTACGTCATTTTGGCATGATGGTCGGCCCCCGATATATATCTACTTTAGTTAACCAGTTTTGAATGGCAGCTTTGGTCCATGAGCCGTTTGGTATTTTGGTTGCTATGATAAGGGGTATTGTCAATAATAATTAAAGACGGTTCAGTCAATTTCTTTAATAATTGATTTTGAAACCATTTCAGGAAATTTTGCTGGTTCATTGCACCATGGTAATCCGCAAGTTGGGTTTTTGAGGAAAATATAAGCTCTACACCCTCGATAAATCCATCTTCATTGCCAGCATGAAGTACGATGTATCTAAAATAATTCTGATTAAAAACATTTTCATACATTTGCGTAACTGACCTTTTACCATCAACTTTAGTAGTTTTTACACTCTTCTTATTAATATCTTGCCATGAATGATCTATGGTACCATTTTGAAAAATCCAGGTTTCATCTAAGACAACAAATTTGTACACAGCTTCTTCTTTTTCTTTGATGTGAGATCTCAAAAAATCGACCCGTTTTAGAGCAACATTGGGAAGTTCCATAAGCCCTCGTCTTGGCTCATCTTTTTCCATTTAAAACTTATTTCTTTCAATAGGCTTCTTCTTTCTTTCTGGGCGATTTTAAAACTTCATTGTTTTTTACTTTTTGTGAAATAGAAAAACTAACAGTAGAAACATTCAAGTTTAGGGCTGCTGCTACACGCTAAAACAATATATTTGACGGTAATTTTTCCTAAATTTTTTATCATTATATAGGTATAATATTAAAATTACCTCTCTAACAGCTGTTACAGGTAGCAATGGGCCATTATTGTCTCGTTCTTATTCCAAATAGCGTATCACAGATGCCACTAACTGTTGGCAACGGCTGTTTAATTGTTTCGGCATTTGGCAAACAGGACTCTGACAACTATAACACTATGATTGTTCTAAAAGAACAGTTTTTAAACGCAAGATAAAAGTTTAAAGCTCCAAAAAGACACAAAAGAAATAAAACCAATGTGAAGCTCGGATAAAGTGTCAACCACAGCTGTCAACAAACTAGAAATGTCAAGAAATTAAACGCGACAACGCGGCAACTTCGCGTATGCTGCCAACTGCCTAACAACGAATATCAGGCGCGAAATTTAAAATTCAATAAAACACTCCATTACAGTTTTCGTTTTATAATAATTATGCGGTGGTATGACTGCGCTCATTTAATAGCGTCATCGGTGACGTGCAAGGTAAATGTCCCATATTCAGACACTACAAGAATATCATATTAGTTTTTAGAGTGTCAAATTTTAAAATTAAACTTTGTCAGAAACTTTATCTCTTTTTAAAGTATTTTGAGGTTTTTAAAAGCAAGTTATTTTCTTTAATTGGCGGAAATTTAATTGGACGACTAAAAAAAATAATAAAATATTATCTTTGTAAGTGTACCTAAATCCGACATTAAAAAAAGAACGTTGCCTATAATTCAGACACAGCCATGACCATTATTCAGACAGTGACTTTAAATACGTCAGTTAGTGAACGTAATTCCGACATTGTTCTGAAAGTACATTAAGTAATAAAAGCAAGCTGAAACTTAGATACTTATGATTGTAGTACTTTTATTGAAAAAACACCACAGGAAATACAAAATACGTTAATATAAAATTAACAAAAAATTACATTTCTTGCTAGCAGAATAGGTAAGTAGGTTGTACAGGCTAATATAACTTCAATGAACTGTATTTTGGCTCAGATCTTGCTTATATAAGACAGGCTATATAATGGGTGATTAGTTAGTTAATATAAAACCGATTTTTTACAAACTAATTTTTTATTAGTCATAATTTTTACAGCTGCCTTTTTAACTACTTTAACAATATAACTTATTGAACTTGTACTAAACATCGCTTCCCCCATATTATGTCAGTTATACATTTTCTTTTTGATACTAATTTTCTTCTAGTACAACTTGAATTCGACATAACTTCGTAACTGGTCTTCTGTAAAGGTTATTTCTTAATTTTACGTCTACAACTTGGACTCTTTTATCTTCCTGGGTATATGGCGGTCACAATTCCTACTGGCCGTGTTTTTCTTGGTAAGGAACTATCTGCATAAAGGACAATATCTCCAATTTTTAAAGGCGCAACATTATCATTAAAACATTTTGTTCTTCTTATATTAAAGGTAGATATTCTCGCACCCACATTTTCCAAAACATGTGAATAAGGGACTGGGAGATAACACATTGACGTCTTGGACATAAATCATTTTCTTCAAAGTGACCTGGGGCTTCTACTTGTCTACCACTACCAGTTAAAAAATGATTTGGCGCCAAACACTCCACATCCTTGTTCTATATGAACTGCTCCTGTCGTTAATTGCGGTTCGGTGAACCCATAACATAGGTTGCATTCCATCATTTCACAAGTACAAGCACCATCAGCAACAGCCAGCGTCGACCTAATTAACCTAGTTTTAGATATGCAACATTAGCAATAATTTATATATAAATAGTAGGCTTGAAGTTGTAATAATCAGTTGTAAAAACTCGAAATATATTACTATACCTAAGTAGTGATAATAAAGGGTCTTTTTAAAAAGTACCTCTGACGTCACTAACCCTTAACTGGCGCAGTCGTTAGCATAGTGGAAGAGTCCTTCAGGAGATCCTCGTCGTTTTTGAACGTTTGTCCACCACTCAGAATCTTACTTCCAGGGAAACCACCAAAGAGTTCACCCGAAGTCCACTTCAAAGAAGAAAAGAAGATTAGAAGAAAAGAAGAAAACAAGACTAGAAAATAAGAAGATTGATATGCTTCTAAGCATCATCGTTTTTACAGTGTAAGCAATCCATGTCTATAGAAGAAAATTTAAATTTAATTTTTTCCCTTAGTGCCCTAAACATTAACTCGACGGTTACCGAAACAGAAGAAGCCAACAGTACAGCACACAATATGGCTCCACCAACATTTGACAGCAAAGACCTTAGCATCATCCCAAAATACGACGGCAACCCGAACGAGCTCTACAACTTTATTCATGTGACAACCCTCTTGCTGAACCACCACTGGAACGCCACCGATACCACCTGTTTCCAGAACCACATGTTAGTCCAAGGCATCATCAGTAAACTAAAAGGAAGAGCAAAAGAAGTCATCTCCATCTACGGTTGCAACGAATGGCCTTCCATCAAAGACACGCTAATCCAAAACTTTGCAGACCAAAGGAATGAAAATTCTTTAACCAGAGATCTCGTCAATCTACGCCAAAACCATAACGAAACCTCACAGCAGTTCTACGAGAAAGTTATGGGCCTGTTGAATACCATCTCTAACCACATAGAGCTGCACAACACCATCGATGCCATAAAGATTAGCAAGAAGTCATTTTTCCAACAACAAGCCCTTACGACCTTCCTAGCAGGATTAAGAGAACCTTTGGGATCCACGATTAGAGCCATGAGACCACCAAATCTCGCCTCTGCCATGCAATTCATCCAAGAAGAACATAACATCAGATATCTTCAGAAAGGTTTCAGCATCCCCCAGCCATCTAGCACCAAGAGCGCCCCTCAACCACATCGACAACCAACGTTCCATCCCACTTCGCAATTTATGCCACCCAACTGGAATTCATTTGGACCCAGACCTCAGCACTCCACCCCATGGCCTCCAATCCAGCCATTTAGACCACCTCCCAACTTCGCTCCACGACCACAGCCGTTTAGCAGACCAAGACCTGTTATCCAGCCACCAAGGTTCCAGCCCAACCAACACCAAAATAGGCCTAATGTTTGGTCTAATGGACCAGGACCATCTCACCAACCAAAAGCAACGCCCATGAGCATCGTTTCCAACACCATCTCCAACAAGGCATTCAGACCCCCACAAGCACCACCGCAGTCCACTCCTAGATTTACCTTCGAAGAACTTTTCAACATTGAACACGACGAAGCTACAGGATATGAACCCAACAGCTCCACCTACGAAAACCAGAACTACTACTCCCCCGATGTACAGAATTACTACCCCACTGATGTACAGAATTACTACCAACATGAAGAAGAATTACAAAACGAATACGAGGGCGAAGAAGCAAATTTTCAAGAGGACGCAAAGGCAAACGAAGACATGTAGTTGAGCTACACAGTTACACCGACAAAAAAGAACTTCCTTACATATCCATCTCAAATCCTCCCCTTAAACTCCTCATTGGTACCGGTGCCACCAAATCTTTCCTTAACCCCGACATAGCATTCAAATACTATCGGGATAACGTCAAGCACGAGCCCTTCACCGTAACTTCTATCTTTCAAAATCATTCCCAGGATTATTGTGCAGAAATCCCAATCTTTCCTGAGTTCAACTCCCAGAATGATTTCAAGTTCTATCTGTTCAAATTTCACCAAACCTTTGATGGTCTTATAGGCCTTGACAACCTAAAACTTCTAAAAGCCAAATTAGATCTACCAGCCTCCAAACTCATCACCGAACATTCTATCCTTCCTATCCACTACTACAAAACCAATAAAACCCAGTTCTACTCCATTCAATTGGAACCCCACACGATTACCAAAGTTCGACTCCCTGTCCAGGAAACAGAAGGCACTATCACACTCCCACGACAAGGAAGTCAAGGAGCAATTCTAAGAGAAACCCTAAGCGAAGCCTGTAATCAACTAGCATGGACCGAATTAATCAACGATACCGACGACCACCTACAAATTGCCCTAACTAAACCTGTTAAGAGCTGCAAGATCGACTTAGACCAGTACAACCTCTACTCTGCAGACATCATACCTCAGGCTCATGAACAATCCACAGCGAATGCAGAACCACAAATCCGAACAGATCATCTCAACCCAGAGGAAGAAAATGCCATCAAGAGACTGCAAGAAATACACCGACATCTTCCATCATCCAGACTCCCCATTGACCTTTACCAACCAGATCAAGCACCACATAAGGACAAAGGACGAAGCCCCAGTCTTTACGAAGTCATATAGATACCCCCATATTCATAAGGAAGAAGTTAAGAAGCAAATTTCATCAATGCTAGATCAAGGAATAATCAGACCAAGTCAGTCACCCTGGTCATCTCCTATATGGGTAGTCCCGAAGAAGCCTGATGCCTCTGGAAAAATTAAATGGAGAATTGTGGTAGACTACAGAAAAGTCAATGAAAAAACGATAGACGACCGATACCCCATCCCAAACATCAGTGACATTCTCGACAAACTTGGTAGATGCCAGTACTTTACCACCCTGGATATTGCAAGTGGATTTCACCAAATTGAAATGGCACATGAAGATATCCAGAAGACTGCTTTTAATGTAGAAAATGGCCACTACGAATACTTGAGAATGCCCTTTGGCTTGAAGAACGCACCAGCAACCTTCAAGCGAGTAATGGATAATGTGTTAAGAGGACTACAAGGGGAATTAATTAATTAATGAAATAGCGATCATCCGTCATCTGATTGTAATTTGTTAATTTTTAAGTACTTTATTGTAAAAATGGTGTAATGCCGTATATATTGAATAAATAAATAAAAAATCTGCTTAGTCTACATGGACGACATTATCATCTTCAGCACGTCATTACAAGAACATCTAGTAAACCTATCCAAAATCTTCCAACGACTAAGAGAAACGGGTTTCAAGATACAAGTTGATAAATGTGAATTTTTGAAGAAAGAAGTTAGCTTCCTAGGCCACATTATCACACCAGAAGGTATAAAGCCTAACCCAAGTAAGATTAAAGCCATTTTGGAGTACCCCATTCCACGCACAACAAAAGAGATCAGAGGATTTCTTGGCCTACTTGGTTACTACAGGAAGTTTATTAGAGATTTTGCAAAGATAACAAAACCTCTGACTTCGTGCCTCAAGAAAGACGCCAAGATCGAACACACTCCAGAATTTTTGAACTGCGTGAAGACCTGCAAAAATCTTCTGACGAACGAGCCATTACTTCAATATCCTGACTTCACCAAACCATTTAACCTCACTACTGATGCAAGCAATCTTGCCATTGGAGCTATTCTTTCACAAGGCTCTGTTGGGAATGACAAGCCAATTGCCTATGCATCCAGAACTTTGAACGAGACCGAACTCAAATATTCTACCATTGAGAAGGAGATGTTAGCCATAGTCTGGGCTACGAAATACTTTAGGCCTTACTTATTTGGCCGAAAATTTAAGATCCTCTCAGACCATCGCCCATTACAGTGGTTGTTTTCTCTTAAGGACCCCAACTCAAAATTAGTCAGATGGCGATTAAAGTTAGAAGAATTTGACTACGAGGTCGTATATAAAAAAGGAAAAGCCAATACCAATGCAGACGCCCTATCCAGAATCGAGATCCATACTAAAGAAATATTGGACCCCATCGAGAACTAGATTGCGTAGACCGCCTAATCGCCCCCCGAGGGGGCTCTATAAAGTCGGTAATATCATCATTGTCATGCACTGAAAGGGAGCTCCATAATGTCGGTAATATCATCATTGTCATGCCCTGAAAGTTTCGTGTTTCTAGAGCATGTATTAAGGAAGATATCACACTCCTTCGGACTGATGATGCAGAATAGACCGCCCTTCATAACCGTGTCGCTACACACATACAAACACCACACGTAGAAACTATTTTTGCCTACAAAACACTTTTCGGACACCCTGTATACAAACACCCTGTATACAAACATAAACACATATTAATACAAATGTATTCGATTTGCGTGAAATCCGACCTAATAAAGTTTATCTAAGTAATAATAGGAGAATTTGCCCATACCAAGACTTTTTGGACACCCTGTATGCAGTCACACTAACACCCACACGTTTAAATAGGAATATAGTCGATTTACTGAAAATCCGAATTAAGTAGGTTTATCTCGGTACTAGTAGAAGTATTTGCCCATACCAAGTCTTTTCGGACACCCTGTATACATACATACAAACATAAACACATATTAATACAAATATAATATTCGATTTGCGTGAAATCCGACCTAATAAAGATTATCTAAGTAATAATAGGAGTATTTGTCCATACCAAGACTTTTCGGACACCCTGTATACATTCAAACTAACACCCACACGTTTAAATAGGAATATAGCCGATTTACTTAGAATTCGAATTAAGTAGGTTTATCTCGGTACTACTAGAAGTATTTGCCCATACCAAGAATTTTCGGACACCCTGTATACATACATACAAAGATAAACACATATTAATACAAATATATTCGATTTGCGTGAAATCCGACCTAATAAAGTTTACCTAAGTAATAATAGGAGTATTTGCCCATACCAGGACTTTTTGGACACCCTGTATACATTCAAACTAACACCCACACGTTTAAATAGGAATATAGTCGATTTACTTAAAATCCGAATTAAGTAGGTTTATCTCGGTACTAGTAGAAGTATTTGCCCATACCAAGTCTTTTCGGACACCCTGTATACATACATACAAACATAAACACATATTAATACAAATATAATATTCGATTTGCGTGAAATCTGACCTAATAAAGTTTATCTAAGTAATAATAGGAGTATTTGCCCATACCAAGACTTTTTGGACACCCTGTATACATTCAAACCAACACCCTGTATACATACATACAAACATAAACACATATTAATACAAATATAATATTCGATTTGCGTGAAATCCGACCTAATAAAGTTTATCTAAGTAATAATAGGAGTATTTTCCCATACCAAGACTTTTTGGACACCCTGTATACATTCAAACCAACACCCACACGTTTAAATAGGAATATAGTCGATTTACTTAAAATCCGAATTAAGTAGGTTTATCTCGGTACTAGTAGAAGTATTTGCCCATACCAAGACTTTTCGGACACCCTGTATACATACATACAAACATAAACCCATATTAATAGAAATATATTCGACTTGCTTGAAATTCGACCTAATAAAGTTTATCTAAGTACTAACAGGAGTATTTGCCCATTCCAAGACTTTTTGGACAACCTGTATACATTCACACTAACACTAACACGTTTAAATAGGAATATAGTCGGTGTACGTAAAATTTTGATTAGTTAAGTTTATCTTGGTACTAGTAGAAGTATTTGCCCATACTAAGACTTTTAGGACACCCTGTATACAAACATAAATCCGTACACATAGAAATGCAAATATATACCTACGATTTGCTTTAAATCCGACAATTGAGTTACTATTTGTACAAAAGGCAAAGGTATTTGCCCAGTCAAAGACTTTTCGCACACCCTGTATACATATATAAAAACACAACACAACACGACATATAGTAATTTAAATATTTTCGATTTTCTTGAAAACCGGCTCAATTAATTTTATCTTCGCACTAATGGCAAAGATATTTCCGCATACAAAGGCTTTTTGGACACCCAGTAGACATATATACAATCATGCACATGCCGCAAGGTATAAAATGTATTTTCGAATCGTTCTGGTTACTTTAAAACGATCCGAATCAATTCATTTTCCTAAAATTAAGTTACAATTATTTAATAATAATTAATATATTGGCCCAAAGGTATACACGCTCATGCTCATGCTTAGGAAATAAAATGCATATTTTTAGATATTATAACAAATTTGTCGATGCCACTGAGCTCAATATTAGAATCTTCATTGATGTCTTGTAGCGTCATCGGAAAATCGATAAAATTGGTTTTTAAAGCCAAATTTATCAAATGAAATGTTTTTCTACATAAAGTATAAGGTCCCTAAATCCCTTGCCCGGTAAATTTGAAGCCAAAGTTGGTCCAGAGTCGTTCCTATTTCGCATCAAAATGCTGACATTTTAGCCAAATTGTGACATTTCATACATTATAATAATTAAGTTAATACATTTTCCCGTATAGAAATTGATTTTTATAATGCAATGTAGGGTCAATAAAAATTTCAAAAAAATGATATTTAATGCCCTTCTCGTGCTACGAAATGGTCAGGAATAGATAAAAAAACGTCCATTCTATCAATTCCATGTATATTCCAAGCCGAAACAGGCTCAGGATCTTTAAAATATCGCTAGGAAAACTGGATATTTTGACAGCTCATATTTAACTTCGATCTAAAGCGTCACCAGTTCAATTGTTTTTTTTTTCATGGCATGGTTTAATATTCGCAGTTTTTAAAATTTTTTCTGCGCCGAAGGAAGAAAACCTATTTATTTATAACTTTAACGCAAAAATATGCAATTTTAATTAGTGAGGAGTGTTCTTAGATGATCAGGGAAGAAAATAAACCAAAAAAGAATCGTTAAATAAGAGAAATAATATATAATAATGCCTTTTAAAGATGAATTTTGATGAAAAAACCAGAAAAAATGAGTTTTTACCCCCTAAATCAGGCCCTGGATCACCCATTCGGGATTCATTTTAAAGCCTGATTATATCCCCAAGGGATAGCGTTGAAAAAGTTGGAAGAAATTAGATAGGAAAAGATACAGAGTGATTCAAATGTAGAGATGTCATGAAAAAAAATCGTAAAAAATCTAAATTTAATTATCGATTGCTCCTTTCCTATTAAGAATGAAGGAACCAAAAAATACGTTTATAACGTAGTTCGGCGAGGTCTTTCCGATAAGGTACATGGGATTTCGATTTGAATCCATTTTGACCCCCAAAATAATTGACAACCGTCAAAAATTTGCATGAAAATTCGTAATTTCCACTTTTTCCCAAATTTTTCCAATTTCCAGTCGTTTTAGGTATAGGTAAATGTCTTGCAAAAAGAAAGTATTTGAGATTCTTTGGTTTTATGTTCAAATACGTTTTTCTGTCCGATGTTCCGGTTTCGACTTATTCAGTGCCAAAGAGGGGTCTACAAACAGCATTTTTCGACAAAAAAATTCAAAAAAATTACTTCGCATTTTCTGAATACCGCCAGTTTCAATAGGGTTCTGAAGCTCCCAGTTCTCCACAACCTCCAAAAATTTAAATCGATTTGATTCACTTTTGCGACCTGTACCCGATTTCAACGGAAATCGCTGAAATTTCGAATTTGACGTTTTATATCTCCGAAACGGAACACCCTGTACAACTGAATTTTTTACCGAAGCTAGACGCACTATCCCTCTATTAACCCCGAAAACTTGAATGTGCACCCTCCAACCGTTTTCGAGAAAAAAAATTGAAACAGTGAAAATGTCGAAACGGACGACAACATACGGCCATACATACACACATTTTTCTGACCAAGCAGGGGGTATAGAGACCGAGCCTGAAAGGCGGTCTCTAACTAGATTGCATAGAGCGCCTAATCGCCTCTATAAGGTCGGTAATATCATCATTGTCATGCCCTGAAAGTTTCGTGTTTCTAGGCCATGTATTAAGGAAGATATCACACTCCTACGGACTGATGATGCAGAATAGAGCGCCCTTCGTAACTGTATCGCTATATACATACAAACACATATTACATATAAATACAATATGTACGATTTCGCTGAAACCCTACTAAATTAAACTTGTCATCTTTCGATCGGCTTTGAACCATACATTAGATAACATCAACTTCCTGAAATGGTCGAGCTGGATGAAGATTGGTGGCGAGCCCTTCGGCCACGCCACTGATGTCTCTATGGAAAAAAATTGTGCATACATATTATGAACGTCGCTTCTTTCAATCTAAGAAGCCGTTCGCGAGTTGTAAGTTGTTAACTTTACCCCTAATCGTTGCTATGGCAATCATTAAAATTGAAAATTGCAAAAATATGTTTCAATGATTGACCGAATTCTACTTAGATGCGAAATTTCTACTCTGCAACTCAATAAATAACGGAGAAATCAAATTGATCGTCGTCATGACTACCAAAAATCGAAATTATTTTCAAATAAAAAAGTAGTTTACTTCCATCCCTTTCGATAGCCACCTCACTCGTTCCAATCGCAGAAGGCGTCCGCGAGTTATAAATTGTCAACTTTATCCTTAATCGTTGCTATGCCAACCATGGGAATCGATTTTTCCAGATATATTTTTGAATGAATGACCGAATTCTTCCGAGATATCAGTTTTCAACTTTCCAACTCAATAAATAACGAAAATAGCAAATTGTTCATCGTCCCGGCAACGAAATGTCAAAATTATTTTCACATAAAAAAGTAGTGTACTTTCTAACATTTCGATCGTCACTTTACTGGTTTCAATCAGATAAGCCGTTCGCGAGTTAAAAATGATCAACTTTATGCTCAATCGTTGCTATGGTAATCATCGGAATCAAAATTTATAAAAATATTTTTGAATGATTGACCGAATTCTACCCAGATATCAAATTTCAACTCTAAAACTCAATAAATAATGGAAATAGCAAACTGTTCGTCGTCATGGCAACGAAATGTCAAAATTATTTTCACATAAAAAAGTAGCTTACTTCGTTCCCTTTCGATTGATACCTCACTCGTTTCAATCAGATCAGCCGTACGTGAGTTAGAAATTGTCAACTTTATCCTTAATCGTTGCTATAGAAACCATGCGAATCAAAATTTACACATATAATTTTGAATGATTGACCGAATTCTTCCCATATATCAAATTTCAGCTCTCTAACTCAATAAATATCGGAAATAGCAAATTTTTCGTCGTCATGCCAACGAAATGTCGAAATTATTTTCAAATAAAATAGCTTACTTCCTCCCCTTTCGATTGCCACATCACTCTTTTCAATCGAATAATCCGTTCTCAATTAATAACAAATCTAAGCAAAATTTAAATCAGACCCGTCATTGTGATTTACCCCGTATACTACCTCATGGAATAGCATTTCTATGATGCTTCGCCGCGTCATCGAAAAATTGTTAAAATTGTTATTTAATGACTAATTCTTCAAATTATATGTTCCGAAATCCACACGGGAAGGTCTATAGAGGCATTGTCCAGTATTTTTCAAGTCGAAAACGGTTCAGAAACCCTAAAATCTCGCAAGGAAAACTGACATTTTTGCGACATTTCGAACCTTCATATTTTAATACGTTTTTCCGTATGAAACTGATTTTGACATGCATTTGCATGGTCTGAGAACAATTAAAAAAATTCGTATTTAATGCTTAAATCGTCCAATGAAATGTATTTTAACTAAAAATATAAAGTCCGTTTTACCTTTGCTATGTATATTTCAAGCCGAAATCGGTCCAGGAAGCTTCCAATATCGCTACAAAAACTGTTATTTTCAAGACATTTTGACAGGTCATATTTTAATTTCGATGTAAAGAGGGTCAGTTTCATTTGTTTCTCCAAGGCACGGCTTTAATTATATGCACTTTGTAAAATTTTTCCTGCACCGATGCAAAAAAAGGTATTTATTTATAACTTTAACGAAAAATCGGAGAAATAATATATAATAATGCCTTTTAAAGATGAATTTTGATGGAAAAAAACAGAAAAAATGAGTTTTTACCCCCTAAATCAGGCCCTGGATCACCCATTCGGGATTCATTTTAAAGCCTGACTATATCCCCAAGGGATAGCGTTGAAAAAGTTGGAAGAAATTAGATAGGAAAAGATACAGAGTGATTCGAATGTAGAGATGTCATGAAAAAAAATCGTAAAAAATCTAAATTTAATTATCGATTGCTCCTTTCCTATTAAGAATGAAGGAACCAAAAAATACGTTTATAACGTAGTTCGGCGAGGTCTTTCGGATAAGGTACATGGGATTTCGATTTGAATCCATTTTGACCCCCAAAAAAATTGACAACCGTCAAAAATTTGCATGAAATATCGTATTTCTAGTTTTTCCCAAATTTTTCAAATTTCCAGTCGTTTTAGGTATAGGTAAATGTATTGCAAAAAGAAAGTATTTGAGATTCTTTAGTTTTATGTTCAAATACGTTTTTCTGTCCGATGTTCCGGTTTCGACTTATTCAGTGCCAAAGTGGGGTCTGCAAAGGGCATTTTTCGACATAAAAAAATTCAAAAAAATTACTTCCCATTTTCCGAATACCGCCAATTTCAATAGGGTTCGGAACACACCGGTCTCCTACAACCTCTGAAAATTTAAATCGATTTAATTCACTTTTGCGACCTGTATCCGATTTCAACGGAAATCGCTGAAATTTCGACTTTGACGTTTGATAACTCCGAAACGGAACACCCTGTATAACTGAGTTTTTTACCGAAGCTAGTCGAACTATCCCTCTATTAACCCAGCAAATTTGGTTGCCCCCCCTCTAACTGTTTTCGAGAAAAAAAATTGTAAAAGTGAAAATGTCGAAACGGACAACATACGGCCGCACACACATTTTCTGACTCACGGGGCGTTATATAGAGCGCTGTTGGCGCTCTATAACAAGCAAATCGACACAGCATCCCTCTATAACAACCCACCTTCGACCTACTACGACCCAGAAGCCTCACTAACACATGAAGATGAGCTTCAAGTCATTAATCAGCTGCTTGGAGAAGATGACAAGAATAAATCCAATCCCACACAAGACGAACTAACGATAATTAACGAATTGTTGGAAGGAGAGGAAAGGATAAAGCCGCACGAACCCTTAGCTAAGAATAGAAACGACTCCGATAACGGAACCCGACACACTACACAAGAAGAACCTATCCTAGGAATCCCCATCAGTGAGAGACCACCCAACCACTACAATAATCAAATCATTTTTAAGACCGTTAACTATACCCCAGCAAAACCAATAAAAGAAGAAATTTTTGCAAACAAGAAAAGGATACACGCCCAACTGGGGAAGAACAACCTAGAAAACGATGTCATCAAATTCCTCAAGGAATTCATAGAACCCAAGAAGAAATACGCAATACTTTTCGATTCTGACGAATTATACCAGTCCCTTTCCAACATAATAAGAAAAACTTTTAAAAATTCTTCTTTTAATTTAACCAAATGCAACATTTTGCTAGAAGACGTCAACTCTGAAGAAAGACAGAAGTAGATCATCCTCGATTACCACCAAGGCAAGACCAACCATAGGGGAACCAACGAAACTGAAAGCCAGATCCGGAAAAGATACTTCTGGCCAAATCTCAAGAAAGACATTGAAGATGTCATCAACTTCTGTGACATTTGTCAAGCCAACCAATACGATAGAAACCCAGAAAAACCCAAGTTTATGTTAACTCCAACGCCAACAAAGCCGCTTGAAATCATACATGTGGACACCTTTCAAGCTGGAGGTCTGAAATTCGTCACCATCATCGACGCATTTTCCAAATATGGACAAGCATACCCAATAGAAGGCTCCAACGCAGTAAACATTCTCAGTGCCCTTCTAACCTTTATAACCCATCATGGAATTCCCCACATGATAGTATCGGACAGTGGAACAGAATTCAAGAATGGGCTTATGCAGGAATTTATCGACACCCACAAAATTTCAATTCACTATACCACAGCTGACAACCCACAATCCAATGGAATGATCGAGCGATTCCATTCAACTATCGTCGAACACCTCAGAATACTGCGTGAAAAATTGAAAACTCTTAACATCAAAGAACAAATGCCGTACGCCATTTTGGGCTACAACAATTCCATCCACTCCACGACAAGAATGCGACCCATGGACATTCTAAATGGACATTTGGATGCACAAGATCCATTTGACCTCGATGTTAAAAGAACACTAATAAACAATTATACTCAGCGGCATAGAGAAAAAACCAAAGCAATCTACAGGGAACTTAATGAAAAGTTACAAGGAGCCAAAGAAAACTACGTTGAAAGAAGAAACTTTACTAGACAACTCCCCAAATCATACAAACCGAGCACCAAGATCTACACAAGAAAAACAATAAAACGCAACAAACTACTTCCAAGATTCTCACCAAAGACAATCAAAAATGACAATACTGCGACTATAGACACACAGGATACTACAGTCCACAAAAAGAATATTAAGCACCTTCCAAATAAAACCAACACTTTACAGATGTACCTCAACAGTGGCTCAAGAGATAACAATCCAGGACCTAAAAGACAACCCAAGGATTTTACCCCTCAAGCTGGGACCAGCAAGGATCCAGACTAGCACCCACGACTTCATCCACTACTTCGACCTCCAACCAATAGCCGAAGAAATCGATTCCTTGGAAGCCGAATATGAAGCCGCAAATAAAGCAATCAAGAACGGCCTGAGCCACCCTTACTTCTCAAGCCTACAAAACTTCGACCAAAGCCTGCAATACCTACTGAAAACAGCAAAGGAAAAACTATGGACCATCTACCCCTTACCTAGATCTAGAAGAGGACTTATTAATGGACTAGGAAGCCTAGTAAAAGCTATATCAGGAAACCTAGACCAAGGAGATGCTGAAAAATACGAGAATGCCATTAAATCCCTGGAAGACAACCAAAATAACATCATCAGTCAAGTCAATCTTCACATGAGCCTTAACAAGAAAATCATGGAAAATTTTAACCAAACCATTTCTCTCATGAATCACAACGAAGAAACAATCGCAATAGAAGCAAACAAGGTCAACTCAGAACTAAACAAATTCATCTTCGACTTCAACCACTTCCTACAAACCAGAAATATCCTGGACCAGCTAAATCTAGCACTTCAGGTAATCCTGCAGATCCTGAACGACCTAGAAACAGCCATAACATTTGCAAAAACCAACACTTTAGACAACAGCCTGATCAAGATAGAGGAATTAAGATGGGCCATCCAGAAAATGTTGGAACATCACTCCGAAGATCAACTTCCATTTATTCGAGAAGAAGATCTCACGAAGTATTACGACATTATTACCATCGACGCCTATTTTTCAAACCACACAATTGTCTTTATTCTGCATTTTCCAATCCTTTATTCAGACCCTTTTGCATACTTCCATCTATTTTCCATACCTACAAGCAATCACACAACAATTATACCACCCGCTCCCTATCTAGTTTTTAACGACGCTCTCTACCAGTACATGGAGCTACCATGCAGAAGAACCGGATCAGAATATCTATGTCCCGAAAAATCTTTGCAAGAAAACCAGAAGAATCAAGATTGTGTTAATCAAATCCTCCGATTAACTAACGAAGAAGCATTGTGTCAAAGGATACCTGTCTCCATCAACGTTACTCTAATCCAAGAAATGTCCGAAGCTTACTACATCGCAATATTTCCCAGAGAAACAAAAATTTTAACCCATTGTGCATCATCAAAAATTATGGTTCTGAAAGGCACATTTCTAATCGAAGTACCACCAGGATGTGAATTCAAGACTAACAACGAAGCATTCATCAATTTAAAAATAGCGATCCAAGAAGAGCCATTAACACTTCCCAAGATAAAAACAAAAAATGACGATCAGCAACAAAAAGTAAAACCTTTAAAACTGGACAAAATTCCTTTGGATGAACTTCATAAGCTAGCAAAAGAAGAAGAACACCTACAGCCAATCCAGACAGTAACATGGCCATCCACCTACAGCCACTACTGGACACCCCCTATATACATAATTCTCACCTTATTCTTAATTCTAGGATGCTACAATATCAAGAAACGAGGGACCAAGGACAAACAGATCCAGAGTGAAGACAGCCAACCTGAAACCCAGGATGAAGGAGATCCCAGCAGACCAGTTTTGTTCGTCCCTTACAAAACTTCCCCAGGGGATGGAGAAATTACGGTTCGGTGAACCCATAACATAGGTTGCATTCCATCATTTCACAAGTACAAGCACCATCAGCAACAGCCAGCGTCGACCTAATTAACCTAGTTTTAGATATGCAACATTAGCAATAATTTATATATAAATAGTAGGCTTGAAGTTGTAATAATCAGTTGTAAAAACTCGAAATATATTACTATACCTAAGTAGTGATAATAAAGGGTCTTTTTAAAAAGTACCTCTGACGTCACTAACCCTTAACTCGTTAGACACGTAAAAATTACTGAATGAATTCTGTGGGCGACATAAGTTTTATACTTTCTTGGGTCGTTATTTAACCAATGAAATACGACTTTTGAATCTGCCCAACAAATTGTATTTCTAATTGTCAGTGATAAATGGTTTTGTATAAATTTAACCAAATGACTGCTTACCACTATTAAAGCCTTATTATTATAAATATAAATTAATTATACGGAATTACAAATTAATAATATAAATTAATTAAGATTAAATTATTATAGGGAAAGATAACTAGGATACATGTGGCCCTAATTCAGACATAAGGTGCACATTAATTCGACACCTCTGTCGGAGTTATGACCAGAGCTTAAAACCAATTCGACACCACTGTCGGATTTATGACCAGAGTTTAAAACCACAATTTTAAATGTAGAAAATCATATTAATACGTGTTAACATTAAAAGAAAAGAGTCAACGCTATATTTTGTTTCCCATGAAATTGTACATAATTCCGACACCTGTGTCCGATTTAGGCCACTGTTGTATTTCTATGTACATAAATCAGATACATAAAAATTTCTAACTTTATTTAATAATTTTCGTTAATTTTCATCATAAATCCAATATCTAAGACCTATTAGACCTATATACTTCAGAGATTACTATTTTGTTTCTAAAAGTAATTAATAAACATAAAATAATTATAGACGAAAATTTGCTTACCTTAGAAGAAAAGTTGACCAGTCTGTTGACCACCGGCAATGGCACCGACACGTGCTTATTTTAAGTTATATTTAAGCTTCGTATTGGCAGGTATAGAACTACACTATATTCAGATATCTCAGATACAGTATTCTGCGCAGACTAGTTAATCCGCGCTATGGTTTTTATTTGCAGATTTCTTATTTAGGATGATTTTCGAATACCCTGTCGGAGTTATGGACACTGTGTGATTTTGGGACATCTACCTTATATATATATATATATATATATATATATATATATATATATATATATATATATATATACTGGGTGTCCGGTAATGATTGTTACATAGAGTAACTGCGGGCAGTAAATGTAAAAATATACCTATTAAGTCGAAAATGCCTTAGTAAAATGTTGCTCGTTAAGGAGATACAGGGTGTTAAACTTAAATTTTATTTTTTGTTTTATGTAAAAAACTGTCAAAAAAATTTTCATATTTAAATAAAAATTGGTATCTAGGGGTTTTTTGATATGAGAAATTCAAATTTAATATCAGTTTGCCTTTCTTTCGTAGGGAGCGCCACCTACATGCCTTTTTACTGTTTTGAAGGGCCACATTTTTATTGTACGTGATTGTATTACATCCTAAATTTAAAAAAATGATTTCCACATCATTTGTACGTAAAAAAGGTATACCAGGTAAAAGTCGCTACAACCGTTTTTGAGATATTCGAACTTTAATAATTCAGTGCATTTAGTTTTCAAGAAGTTTACAACAATAAATTAATTAACAATAAACAACTAATTTAATTAATGTGTCGTTTGTTATCAAAAAAGTCATACCTAATTTAATTTTCAATTGTCATGTCTTAAGTCAAAGCCTACTTAAATAAAATTAGTGAACAAATAATATTGGTAGTCAGTAATATGATAATAAAGTCAGGGTGCATTGAATGATTAAAGTTTAAATTTCTCAAAAACGGTTGATACTAGAGACTTTTACCAAGTATACCTTCTTTACGTACAAATGATGCAAAATTACTTTTTTTATTTTAGGATATAATACAATCACGTACAAAAAAAATATGGCCCTTCAAAAGAGTAAAATGGCATGTTTGTGGCGCCTCCTACGAGATAAAGGCAAACTAACATTAACACTGAATTTCTAATATTAAAAAACCCGTGGATTCAAATTTTTATTTAAATATGAAAATTACTTCGAAAGTTATTCACATAAAACAAACAATAAGATTTAAGTTTAACACCCTGTGTCTCCTTAAAGAGCAACATTTTACTAAGGCATTTTTGGCTCAATCGGTATACTTTTACTTCTGCTATCCACAGTTACTCTATGTAACAATCATTACGGCATACCCTGTATATATACAGGGTGTCTAAAATAGGTGACACCACTATTGCTATCTCCGAAATGGTAAAAGATACGAGGTCGGTTAAATCAGAAAAAATGTGCTATTTTTAGTCCCTATTCATATTCCGTTTACGTAGTTGCCAAATTCTCTAGAGTTTCTTATCTACAGGGGATTTTTTAAAAGTAGTCAAAAATTTAATTCTTAAATATCTCGAAAACTATTATAGTTAGAGAAAAGTTGTTTTTACAGAAATCACATAATTTTTTACCTTCTCTAAGGTAACGTTATTGTTTTGTTTATACCATTTGTTTTTATTGAGTTACTGATACTAACTTGATTTTTTCAAATACTGACCTGGATTTTTTGCTGCATTTTTTGAAAGAATGTATCACTTGAGTATGGTTTTCGACGTTTCGATCAGGAATAACAACATCATCAGGATTTTACATCGATACGGACCTGGGATTTTCCATGTTAAGGCACAATTTCACAACCTATCGCTGTGGTTTAAATTATTCAACTGATTAATTTTAAACTATGTTCATGATTACTAACCAGAACCCTTTGGTCATTAAAGTTTGTCAAATTGCACTTAAGCCAATGAGCTATTGAGAGCAGAAGTTTAGCAGACTCAGATCAGATATAATTAGCGGCCTTTATTAGCAGTACCTAACTAGTGGTTACGTTTACCACATATAGTAAAAGGCACCCTTGATGATACGTCTTCATTATTTATGTTTTTAATATTTTCGTATCCAAAAATCACCTCTCAGTTTAAAAAATAATAATAAATAATCCTATTTTACCTAATAGTTTCATTTCTGCTGCAACCCCTTCTGCTGGTACAGTTGAATTACTATTTACTGGCTTTGAAAACAAACCATATTATCTCAAATTAAAGACCTTTAACCATTGTCATATTTACTGGGTTCGGATTATAAGGAATTCGAATCTAAAATCCGTTTTCTACTTTATTTTTTGACGCTGCGTTGAATTATAAGTATAACATATGGACGGGCGGACGAACAAGTTGATGGAAGCGATTGGACTGACCACACGAAGCCAATAACGCCTCTAAGAATTAATTATTAGGATTTGTTATAATTAGAACTAAGCTTATGCTTTTTTCAGGCGTTGGACCAATTTAACAAACTTGAGGGTCCTGGCTAGTAATCATGATTATAATAGGTAACAATTTACCAGTTAAAACAATTTAATCAATAGTTACTGATTCTGACCTAATTGTCGCCATAATAGGTCGTAAAATGGCCTATTACCTTGAAAAATGCCAGGTCCGTACTGGTAGAATATTCTGATGATGATACTATTCTTCACCAAAACGTCGAAAAACATAATCAAGTGATACACAGATGTAAAGGGTATGAAGTATTCTTTCAACAAATGCAGCAAAAAGTCCAGGTCCGTATTTGAAAAAAACAAGTTAGTATCAGTAACTCAATAAAAACAAAGGGTATAAACAAAATAATAAAGTTACCTTAGAGATTTTAAAAAATAAATGTGTGATTTTTGTTAAAACAACTTTGTCGTTTCGCACTTTTCTTGATCCGAACGCTTGCACGGAGGATCGGCTGTATTTGCTAGAGATAACTTATATGTAAAAGAACTTTCCTTCTTAAAAGAGCTATCAGTGGAGTGTGTGATTGAAATGAGTGGTATATGTCTGTCTTTGTCAAAGCTTGAAACTGTTGCTGTGTGCTGCGTGTATAGGCCGCCCTCTGGAGATCTGTCAGTGTTTTTTGACCACCTTGTAAGTGCTCTTCAGCATATCCTGCGTGTCCATAAATATGTCATTTTGTGCGGTGACTTAAATATAAGCTGTTTAGTTGAATCCGTGCATTCAATGATTCTACACGATATATTCGAGTCATTTGCCTTGACTCAGCTAAATGACGAGCCCACTCGGCAATGTGTAAATGTAAATGGAAGGGTCACTAAGACCTGTATAGACTATATGGTATCAAATATTCCCCTTGACGCCTTCTCTGTTGAGGTTTTTGATCCCCATGTATCAGATCACTATGGTCACCTAGGTAAGCTACTCTGCGACCACTTTCCAACCTCTAAAAAGGTTGTGGATTCTAGTATTTCCAGGCGAACAGTAAATGAGTCAAGCATTGAGGAGTTTAATTTTCTTCTTGGTCATATAAACTGGGCTCATATGTATGGGCAGGGTATAAACTAGTACGGGTAGACCGCCTAATCGCCCCCCGAGGGGCTTTATAAGGTCGGTAATATCATCATTGTCGTGCATTGAAAATTTCGTGTTTCCAGGTCATGTATTAAGGAAGATATCACACTCCTTCGGACTGGTGATGCAGAATAGACCGCCTTTTGTAACCGTATCGCTAAATACAAACATACATACAAACACCCGCACGTAGAAATACAATATATGCGATAGTCCTAAAATTTAGCTAGTCCAAAAATATTTGAAATAACGAAAATTGCAAATTGTTCATCGTCCCGGCAACGAAATGTCAAAATTATTTTCACATAAAAAAGTAGTGTACTTTCTAACATTTCCATCGTCACTTTACTGGTTTCAATCAGATAAGCCGTTCGCGAGTTAAAAATGATCAACTTTATGCTCAATCGTTGCTATGGTAATCATCGGAATCAAAATTTATAAAAATATTTTTGAATGATTAACCGAATTCTACCCAGATATCAAATTTCAACTCTAAAACTCAATAAATAATGGAAATAGCAAACTGTTCGTCGTCATGGCAACGAAATGTCAAAATTATTTTCACATAAAAAAGTAGCTTACTTCATTCCCTTTCGATTGCCACCTCACTCGTTTCAATCAGATCAGCCGTACGTGAGTTAGAAATTGTCAACTTTATCCTTAATCGTTGCTATAGAGACCATGCGAATTAAAATTTACACATATAATTTTGAATGATTGACCGAATTCTTCCCATATATCAAATTTCAGCTCTCTAACTCAATAAATATCGGAAATAGCAAATTTTTCGTCGTCATGCCAACGAAATGTCGAAATTATTTTCAAATAAAATAGCTTACTTCCTCCCCTTTCGATTGCCACATCACTCTTTTCAATCGAATAATCCGTTCTCAATTAATAACAAATCTAAGCAAAATTTAAATGAGACCCGTCATTGTGATTTACCCCGTATACTACCTCATGGAATAGCCTTTCTATGATGCTTCGCCGCGTCATCGAAAAATTGTTAAAATTGGTATTTAATGACTAATTCTTCAAATTATATGTTCCGAAATCCACACGGGAAGGTCTATAGAGGCATTGCCCAGTATTTTTCAAGTCGAAAACGGTTCAGAAACCCTAAAATCTAGCAAGGAAAACTGACATTTTTGCGACATTTCGACCCTTCATATTTTAATACATTTCTCCGTATGAAACTGATTTTGACATGCATTTGCATGGTCTGAGAAAAATTAAAAAAATTCGTATTTAATGCTTAAATCGTCCAATGAAATGTATTGTAAATAAAAATATAAAGTCCGTTTTACCTTTGCCATGTATATTTCAAGCCGAAATCGGTCCAGGATTCTTCCAATATCGCTACAAAAACTGTTATTTTCATGACATTTTGACAGGTCATATTTTAATTTCGATGTAAAGAGGGTCAGTTTCATTTGTTTTTTTTTCAAGGCACGGCTTTTATATATGTACTTTTTAAAATTTTTCCTGCAGCGATGCAAAAAAAGGTATTTATTTATAACTTTAACGAAAAATATGGAGTTTTAATTAGTTAGGAGTGTTCTTAGATGATCAGGGAAGAAAATAATCCAAAAAAGAATCGTTAAATAAGAGAAGTAATATATAATAATGCCTTTTAAAGATGAATTTTGGTTGAAAAAACCAGAAAAAATGAGTTTTTACTGCCTAAATGCGGCCCTGGATCACCCATTCGGGATTCATTTTAAAGCCTGATTATATCCCAAAGGGATAGCGTTGAAAAAGTTGGAAGAAATTAGATAGGAAAAGATACAGAGTGATTCGAATGTAGAGATGTCATGAAAAAAAAATGGCCAAAAATCGAAATTTAATTATCAATTGCTCCTTTCCTATTAGGAATAAAGGAACTAAAAAAACACGTTTGTAACGTATTTCGGCGAGCACTTTCCGATAAGGCACATGGGATTTCGATTTGGATCCATTTTGACCCCCAAAAAAATTGACAACCGTCAAAAATTTGCATGAAAATTCGTAATTTCCAATTTTTCCCAAATTTTTCCAATTTCCAGTCGTTTTAGGTATAGGTAAATGTATTGCAAAAAGAAAGTATTTGAGATTCTTTAGTTTTAAGTTCAAATACGTTTTTCTGTCCGAGGTTCCGGCGACCGAGTTATTCAGTGCCAAAGTGGGGTCTACAAACAGCATTTTTCGACATAAAAAAATTCAAAAAAATTACTTCCCATTTTCCGAATACCGCCAGTTTCAATAGGGTTCTGAAGCTCCCGGTCCTCTACAACCTCTGAAAATCTAAATCGATGTAATTAAGTTTTGCGACCTGTAATCGATTTCATAGGAATTCGCGGAAATTTCGATTTTGGCGTTTTATAACTCCGAAACCGAACACCCTGTATAGCTGAATTTTTTATCGAAGCTAGACGCACTATCCCTCTATTAACCCAGAAAATTTGAAGGTCCCACCTGCAACCATCTCGGTGAAAAAAAATTGAGATTGTCGAAAAACCGAATTGGACAACACACGAACATTTTCCTCACGGACAGCTAGGTATATAGACCGGCCTGAAAGGCGGTCTATAACTAGTACGGGTAGACCGCCTAATCGCCCCCCGAGGGGGCTCTATAAGGTCGGTAATATCATCATTGTCATGCCCTGAAAATTTCGTGTTTCTATGCCATGTATTAAGGAAGATATCACACTCCTTCGGACTGATGATGGAGAATAGACCGCCCTTCGTGACCCCATCGCTACATACATACAAACACCTACACGTAGAAACTATTTTTGCCAACAAAAATACTTTTCGGACACCCTGTATACATACATACAAACATAAACACATATTAATACAAATATATTCGATTTGCTTGAAATTCGACCTAATAAAGTTTATCTAAGTACTAATAGGAGTATTTGCCCATTCCACGAATTTTTGGACACCCTGTATACATTCAATCTAACACTCACACGTTTAAATAGGAATATAGACGATTTTCTTGAAATCCGCCTTAATTACGTTTATTTTGGTCGTATTAAAATGAGTTGCAAATACTAAGACTTTTCGGACACCCTGTATACACACGTACAAGCATAAACACATAGTAATACAAATATAGACGATTTTCTTGAAATCCGCCTTAATTAAGTTTATTTAGGTCCTAATAAAAGGAGTTGCAAATAATAAGACTTTTCGGACACCCTGTATACACACGCACAAGCATAAACACATAGTAATACAAATATAGACAATTTTCTTGAAATCCGCCTTAATTAAGTTTATTTTGGTCCTAATAAAAGGAGTTGCAAATAATAAGACTTTTCGGACACCCTGTATACACACGCACAAGCATAAACACATTGTAATACAAATATAGACAATTTTCTTGAAATCCGCCTTAATTAAGTTTATTTTGGTCCTAATAAAAGGAGTTGCAAATAATAAGACTTTTCGGACACCCTGTATACACACGTACAAGCATAAACACATATTAATACAAATATATTCGATTTACTTGAAAACCGACCTAATAATGCTAAGTACTAATAGGAGTATTTGCCCATTCCAAACTAAGACTTTTCCAACACCCTGTATACAAACATATAAATCCGTACACATAGAAATGCAAATATATACCTACGATTTGCTTTAAATCCGACCATCGAGTTACTATTTGTACGAAAGGCAAAGGTATTTGCCCATTCAAAGACTTTTCGGACACCCTGTATACATACATAAAAACACAACACAACACGCCACATGATAATTTAAATATTTTCGATTTTCTTGAAAACCGACCCTATTAATTTTATCTTCGTACTTATGACAAAGTTATTTGCGCATATAAAGACTTTTCGGACACCCTGTAGGCATATACAGAATCACCCACATGCCGAAAGGTATAAAATGTACTTTCGAATCGTTCAAGTTACTTTAAAAGGGAGTCAATTCATTTCCCTAAAATTAAATTTGGCAAAGATATTTCCCCATACAAAGACTTTTTGGACATTCTGTTGTGTACCAACATATAAACAACCACACAAAGGAATGAAAAATTTACCATTTCCTTGAAATAAGACTCATTTAAGTTTTTCTTCGCTCTAATGACAAAGATATTTGCGCATACAAAGACTTTTCGGACACCCTGTAGACATATATACAATCATGCACATGCCGGAAGGTATAAAATGTATTTTAGAATCGTTCTGGTTACTTTAAAACGATCCGAATCAAGTCATTTCCCTAAAATTAAATTAAAATTATTCAATAATAATTAATATATTGCCCCAAAAGTATACACGCTCATGGTTAGAAAATAAAATGCATATTTTGGGATTTTTTCGATGCCACTGAGCTTCATATTAGAATCTTCAATGATGCTTTGTAGCGTCATAGGAAAATCGATTAAAATGGTATTTAATCGGTATAATATGAAATGAAATGTCTTTCTACCGAAAGTATAAGGTCCCTAAATGCATTGCCCGGTAAATTCGAGGCCGAAGTTGGTCCGGACTCCTTCCAATCTCGCATCAAAATGCTGACATTTTAGCCAAATTGTGACATTTCATACATTATAATTAAATGAATAAATTTCCCCGTATAGAAATTGATTTTTAAATGCCTTTGCAGGACCTCAGCAAAATTAATGAAATTGGTATTTAATGCTCAAATCGTCCAATGAAATGTACCGCTATTAAAAATGCAAAGACCATTTTACCTTTGCCATGTATATTTCAAGCCGAAATCGGTTCAGGAAGCTTCCAATATCGCTACAAAAACTGTTATTTTCATGACATTTTGACAGGTCATATTTTTTAATTTCAATTGTTTTGTCAAGGCACGGCTTTTATATATGCACTTTTTAAAATTTTTCCTGCAGCGATGCAAAAAAAGTTATTTATTTATAATTTTAACGAAAAAATATGGAGTTTTAATTAGTTAGGAGTGTTCTTAGATGATCAGGGAAGAAAATAAACCAAAAAAGAATCGTTAAATAAGAGATATAATATATAATAATGCCTTTTAAATATGAATTTTGATGGAAAAAAACAGAAAAAATGAGTTTTTACCCCCTAAATCAGGCCCTGGATCATCCATTCGGGATTCATTTTAAAGCCTGATTATATCCCCAACGGATAGCGTTGAAAAAGTTAGAAGAAATTAGATAGGAAAAGATACAGAGTGATTCAAATGTAGAGATGTCATGAAAAAAAATCGTAAAAAATCGAAATTTAATTATCGATTTCTCCTTTCCTATTAGAAATAAAAGAACTAAAAAATACGTTTCTAACGTATTTCGGCGAGCTCTTTCCGATAGGGCACATGGAATTTCGATTTGGATCCATTTTGACCCCCCAAAAAATTCAAAACCGTCAAAGATTTGCATGAAAAATCGTAATTTCCACTTTTTCCCAAATTTTTCCAATTTCCAGTCGTTTTAGGTATAGGTAAATGTATTGCAAAAAGAAAGTATTTGAGATTCTTTAGTTTTAAGTTCAAATACGTTTTTCTGTCCGATGTTCCGGTTTCGACTTATTCGGTGCCAAATTGGGGTCTACAAAGGGCATTTTTCGACATAAAAAAATTCAAAAAAATTACTTCCCATTTTCCGAATACCGCCAGTTTCAATAGGGTTCGGAACACCCCGGTCTTCTACAACCTCTGAAAATTTAAATCGATTTAATTCACTTTTGCGACCTGTAATCGATGTCAACGGAAATCGCTGAAATTTCGACTTTGGCGTTTAATAACTACGAAACGGAACACCCTGTATAACTGAATTTTTTACCGAAGCTAGCCGCACTATCCCTCTATTAACCCAGAAAATTTGGTTGCCGCCTCTATAACCGTTTTCGAGAAAAAAAATTGAAAAGGTGAAAATGTCGAAACGGACGACAACATACAAACGCACATACACACATTTTTCTGACCAAGCAGGGGGTATAGAGACCGAGCCTGAAAGGCGGTCTCTAACTAGATTGCGTAGACCGCCTAATCGCCCCCCGAGGGGGCTCTATAAGGTCGGTAATATCATCATTGTCATGCACTGAAAGGGGGCTCCATAATGTCGATAATATCATCATTGTCATGCCCGGAAAGTTTCGTGTTTCTAGAGCATGTATTAAGGAAGATATCACACTCCTACGGACTGATGATGCAGAATAGACCGACCTTCGTAACCGTATCGCTATATACATACAAACACATATTACATATAAATACAATATGTACGATTTCGCTGAAACCCTACTAAATTAAACTTGTCATCTTTCGATCGGCTTTGGACCATACATTAGATAACATCATCTTCCTGAAATGGTCGAGCTGGATGAAGATTGGTGGCGAGCCCTTCGGGCACGCCACTGATGTCTCTATGGAAAAAAATTGTGCATACATATTATGACCGTCGCTTCTTTCAATCTAAGAAGCCGTTCGCGAGTTGTAAGTTGTTAACTTTACCCCTAATCGTTGCTATGGCAATCATTAAAATTGAAAATTACAAAAATATTTTTCAATGATTGACCGAATTCTACTTAGATGCGAAATTTCTACTCTGCAACTCAATAAATAACGGAGAAATCAAATTGATCGTCGTCATGACTACCAAAAATCTAAATTATTTTCAAATAAAAAAGTAGTTTACTTCCATCCCTTTCGATAGCCACCTCACTCGTTCCAATCGCAGAAGGCGTCCGCGAGTTATAAATTGTCAACTTTATCCTTAATCGTTGCTATGCCAACCATGGGAATCGATTTTTAAAGATATATTTTTGAATGAGTGACCGAATTCTTCCGAGATATCAGTTTTCAACTTTCCAACTCAATAAATAACGAAAATAGCAAATTGTTCATCGTCCCGGCAACGAAATGTCAAAATTATTTTCACATAAAAAAGTAGTGTACTTTCTAACATTTCGATCGTCACTTTACTGGTTTCAATCAGATAAGCCGTTCGCGAGTTAAAAATGATCAACTTTATGCTCAACCGTTGCTATGGTAATCATCGGAATCAAAATTTATAAAAATATTTTTGAATGATTGACCGAATTCTACCCAGATATCAAATTTCAACTCTAAAACTCAATAAATAATGGAAATAGCAAACTGTTCGTCGTCATGGCAACGAAACGTCAAAATTATTTTCACATAAAAAAGTAGCTTACTTCGTTCCCTTTCGATTGCCACCTCACTCGTTTCAATCAGATCAGCCGTACGTGAGTTAGAAATTGTCAACTTTATCCTTAATCGTTGCTATAGAAACCATGCGAATCAAAATTTACACATATAATTTTGAATGATTTACCGAATTCTTCCCATATATCAAATTTCAGCTCTCTAACTCAATAAATATCGGAAATAGCAAATTTTTCGTCGTCATGCCAACGAAATGTCGAAATTATTTTCAAATAAAATAGCTTACTTCCTCCCCTTTCGATTGCCACATCACTCTTTTCAATCGAATAATCCGTTCTCAATTAATAACAAATCTAAGCAAAATTTAAATCAGACCCGTCATTGTGATTTACCCCGTATACTACCTCATGGAATAGCCTTTCTATGATGCTTCGCCGCGTCATCGAAAAATTGTTAAAATTGGTATTTAATGACTAATTCTTCAAATTATATGTTCCGAAATCCACACGGGAAGGTCTATAGAGGCATTGCCCGGTATTTTTCAAGTCGAAAACGGTTCAGTAACCCTAAAATCTCGCAAGGAAAACTGACATTTTTGCGACATTTCGACCCTTCATATTTTAATACATTTCTCCGTATGAAACTGATTTTGACATGCATTTGCATGGTCTGAGAAAAATTAAAAAAAATCGTATTTAATGCTTAAATCGTCCAATGAAATGTATTGTAAATAAAAATATAAACTCCGTTTTACCTTTGCCATGTATATTTCAAGCCGAAATCGGTCCAGGAAGCTTCCAATATCGCTACAAAAACTGTTATTTTCATGACATTTTGACAGGTCATATTTTAATTTCGATGTAAAGAGGGTCCATTCAATTGTTTTTTCAAGGCACGGCTTTTATTATATGCACTTTTTAAAATTTTTCCTGCACCGATGCAAAAAAAGGTATTTATTTATAACTTTAACGAAAAAATATGTAATTTTAATTAGTGTGGAGTGTTCTCAGATGATGTAGGAAGAAAATAAACCAAAAAAGAGCTGTTAAATAAGAGAAATAATACATAATAATGCCATTTAAAAATTAATTTTGATGGAAAAAAACAGAAAAAATGAGTTTTTACCCCCTAAATCAGGCCCTGGATCACCCATTCGGGATTCATTTTAAAGCCTGATTATATCCCCAACGGATAGCTTTGAAAAAGTTAGAAGTAATTAGATAGGAAAAAATACAGAGTGATTCGAATGTAGAGATGTCATGAAAAAAAATGGTCAAAAATCGAAATTTAATTATCAATTGCTCCTTTCCTATTACGAATGAAGGAACCAAAAAATACGTTAATAACGTAGTTCGGCGAGGTCTTTCCGATAAGGTACATGGGATTTCGATTTGAATCCATTTTGACCCCCAAAAAAAGGGACAACCGTCAAAAATTTGCATGAAAAATCGTAATTTCCACTTTTTCTCAAATTTTTCCAATTTGCAGTCGTTTTAGGTATAGGTAAATGTATTGCAAAAAGAAAGTGTTTGAGATTCTTTAGTTTTAAGTTCAAATACATTTTTCTGTCCGATGTTCCAGTTTCGACTTATTCAGTGCCAAAGTGGGGTCTACAAACAGCATTTTTCGACATAAAAAAATTCAAAAAAATTACTTCCCATTTTCCGAATACCGCCAGTTTCAATAGGGTTCTGAAGCTTCCGGTCCTACACAACCTCCAAAAATTTAAATCGATTTAATTCACTTTTGCGACCTGTACCCGATTTCAACGGAAATCGCTGAAATTTCGACTTTGGCGTTTAATAACTCCGAAACGGAACACCCGGTATAACTGAATTTTTTACCGAAGCTAGTCGCACTATCCCTCTATTAACCCAGAAAATTTGGTTGCTCGCCCTCTAACTGTTTTCGAGAAAAAAAATTGAAAAGGTGAAAATGTCGAAACGGACGACAACATACGCACGCACATACGTCCGCACATACATACATACACACATTTTTATGACCAAGCAGGGGGTATATAGACCGCTCGGCGGGCGGTCTATAACTAGATTGCGTAGACCGCCTAATCGCCCCCCGAGGGGGCTCTATAAAGTCGGTAATATCATCATTGTCATGCACTGAAAGGGAGCTCCATAATGTCGGTAATATCATCATTGTCATGCCCTGAAAGTTTCGTGTTTCTAGAGCATGTATTAAGGAAGATATCACACTCCTTCGGACTGATGATGCAGAATAGACCGCCCTTCATAACCGTGTCGCTACACACATACAAACACCACACGTAGAAACTATTTTTGCCGACAAAACACTTTTCGGACACCCTGTATACAAACACCCTGTATACAAACATAAACACATATTAATACAAATGTATTCGATTTGCGTGAAATCCGACCTAATAAAGTTTATCTAAGTAATAATAGGAGAATTTGCCCATACCAAGACTTTTTGGACACCCTGTATGCAGTCACACTAACACCCACACGTTTAAATAGGAATATAGTCGATTTACTGAAAATCCAAATTAAGTAGGTTTATCTCGGTACTAGTAGAAGTATTTGCCCATACCAAGTCTTTTCGGACACCCTGTATACATACATACAAACATAAACACATATTAATACATATATAATATTCGATTTGCGTGAAATCCGACCTAATAAAGTTTATCTAAGTAATAATAGGAGTATTTGTCCATACCAAGACTTTTCGGACACCCTGTATACATTCAAACTAACACCCACACGTTTAAATAGGAATATAGCCGATTTACTTAGAATCCGAATTAAGTAGGTTTATCTCGGTACTACTAGAAGTATTTGCCCATACCAAGACTTTTCGGACACCCTGTATACATACATACAAAGATAAACACATATTAATACAAATATATTCGATTTGCGTGAAATCCGACCTAACAAAGTTTACCTAAGTAATAATAGGTGTATTTGCCCATACCAAGACTTTTTGGACACCCTGTATACATTCAAACTAACACCCACACGTTTAAATAGGAATATAGTCGATTTACTTAAAATCCGAATTAAGTAGGTTTATCTCGGTACTAGTAGAAGTATTTGCCCATATCAAGTCTTTTCGGACACCCTGTATACATACATACAAACATAAACACATATTAATACACATATAATATTCGATTTGCGTGAAATCTGACCTAATAAAGTTTATCTAAGTAATAATAGGAGTATTTGCCCATACCAAGACTTTTTGGACACCCTGTATACATTCAAACCAACACCCTGTATACATACATACAAACATAAACACATATTAATACAAATATAATATTCGATTTGCGTGAAATCCGACCTAGTAAAGTTTATCTAAGTAATAATAGGAGTATTTGCCCATACCAAGACTTTTTGGACACCCTGTATACATTCAAACCAACACCCACACGTTTAAATAGGAATATAGTCGATTTACTTAAAATCCGAATTAAGTAGGTTTATCTCGGTACTAGTAGAAGTATTTGCCCATACCAAGACTTTTCGGACACCCTGTATACATACATACAAACATAAACCCATATTAATAGAAATATATTCGACTTGCTTGAAATTCGACCTAATAAAGTTTATCTAAGTACTAACAGAAGTATTTGCCCATTCCAAGACTTTTTGGACAACCTGTATACATTCACACTAACACTAACACGTTTAAATAGGAATATAGTCGGTGTACGTAAAATTTTAATTAGTTAAGTTTATCTTGGTACTAGTAGAAGTATTTGCCCATACTAAGACTTTTAGGACACCCTGTATACAAACATATAAATCCGTACACATAGAAATGCAAATATATACCTACGATTTGCTTTAAATCCGACAATTGAGTTACTATTTGTACAAAAGGCAAAGGTATTTGCCCAGTCAAAGACTTTTCGGACACCCTGTATACATATATAAAAACACAACACAACACGACACATAGTAATTTAAATATTTTCGATTTTCTTGAAAACCGGCTCAATTAATTTTATCTTCGCACTAATGGCAAAGATATTTCCGCATACAAAGACTTTTTGGACACCCTGTAGACATATATACAATCATGCACATGCCGCAAGGTATAAAATGTATTTTCGAATCGTTCTGGTTACTTTAAAATGATCCGAATCAATTCATTTTCCTAAAATTAAATTACAATTATTTAATAATAATTAATATATTGGCCCAAAGGTATACACGCTCATGCTCATGCTTAGGAAATAAAATGCATATTTTTAGATATTATAAAAAATTTGTCGATGCCACTGAGCTCAATATTAGAATCTTCATTGATGTCTTGTAGCGTCATCGGAAAATCGATAAAATTGGTTTTTAAAGCCAAATTTATCAAATGAAATGTTTTTCTACATAAAGTATAAGGTCCCTAAATCCCTTGCCCGGTAAATTTGAAGCCAAAGTTGGTCCAGAGTCGTTCCTATTTCGCATCAAAATGCTGACATTTTAGCCAAATTGTGACATTTCATACATTATAATAATTAAGTTAATACATTTTCCCGTATAGAAATTGATTTTTATATTGCAATGTAGGGTCAACAAAAATTTCAAAAAAATGATATTTAATGCCCTTCTCGTGCTACGAAATGGTCAGGAATAGATAAAAAACGTCCATTCTATCAATTCCATGTATATTCCAAGCCGAAACAGGCTCAGGATCTTTAAAATATCGGTAGGAAAACTGGATATTTTGACAGCTCATATTTAACTTCGATCTAAAGCGTCACCAGTTCAATTGTTTTTTTTTCATGGCATGGTTTAATATTCGCAGTTTTTAAAATTTTTCCTGCGCCGAAGGAAGAAAACCTATTTATTTATAACTTTAACGCAAAAATATGCAATTTTAATTAGTGAGGAGTGTTCTTAGATGATCAGGGAAGAAAATAAACCAAAAAAGAATCGATAAATAAGAGAAATAATATATAATAATGCCTTTTAAAGATGAATTTTGATGAAAAAAAACAGAAAAAATGAGTTTTTACCCCCTAAATCAGGCCCTGGATCACCCATTCGGGATTCATTTTAAAGCCTGATTATATCCCCAAGGGATAGCGTTGAAAAAGTTGGAAGAAATTAGATAGGAAAAGATACAGAGTGATTCAAATGTAGAGATGTCATGAAAAAAAATCGTAAAAAATCTAAATTTAATTATCGTTTGCTCCTTTCCTATTAAGAATGAAGGAACCAAAAAATACGTTTATAACGTAGTTCGGCGAGGTCTTTCCGATAAGGTACATGGGATTTCGATTTGAATCCATTTTGACCCCCAAAATAATTGACAACCGTCAAAAATTTGCATGAAAATTCGTAATTTCCACTGTTTCCCAAATTTTCCCAATTTCCAGTCGTTTTAGGTATAGGTAAATGTATTGCAAAAAGAAAGTATTTGAGATTCTTTGGTTTTATGTTCAAATACGTTTTTCTGTCCGATGTTCCGGTTTCGACTTATTCAGTGCCAAAGAGGGGTCTACAAACAGCATTTTTCGATATAAAAAAATTCAAAAAAATACTTCCCATTTTCCGAATACCGCCAGTTTCAATAGGGTTCTGAAGCTCCCAGTCCTCCACAACCTCCAAAAATTTAAATCGATTTAATTCACTTTTGCGACCTGTACCCGATTTCAACGGAAATCGCTGAAATTTCGACTTTGACGTTTTATATCGCCGAAGCGGAACACCCTGTATAACTGAATTTTTTACCGAAGCTAGACGCACTATCCCTCTATTAACCCAGAAAATTTGAATGTTCCACCTCCAACCGTTTTCGAGAAAACAAATTGAAAAAGTGAAAATGTCGAAACGGGCGACAACATACGGCCATACATACACACATTTTTCTGACCAAGCAGGGGGTATAGATACCGAGCCTGAAAGGCGGTCTCTAACTAGATTGCATAGAGCGCCTAATCGCCCCCCGAGGGGGCTCTATAAGGTCGGTAATATCATCATTGTCATGCCCTGAAAGTTTCGTGTTTCTAGGCCATGTATTAAGGAAGATATCACACTCCTACGGAGTGATGATGCAGAATAGAGCGCCCTTCGTAACCGTATAGCTATATACATACAAACACATATTACATATAAATACAATATGTACGATTTCGCTGAAACCCTACTAAATTAAACTTGTCATCTTTCGATCGGCTTTGAACCATACATTAGATAACATCAACTTCCTGAAATGGTCGAGCTTGATGAAGATTGGTGGCGAGCCCTTCGGGCACGCCACTGATGTCTCTATGGAAAAAAATTGTGCATACATATTATGAACGTCGCTTCTTTCAATCTAAGAAGCCGTTCGCGAGTTGTAAGTTGTTAACTTTACCCCTAATCGTTGCTATGGCAATCATTAAAATTGAAAATTGCAAAAATATTTTTCAATGATTGACCGAATTCTACTTAGATGCGAAATTTCTACTCTGCAACTCAATAAATAACGGATAAATCAAATTGATCGTCGTCATGACTACCAAAAATCGAAATTATTTTCAAATAAAAAAGTAGTTTACTTCCATCCCTTTCGATAGCCACCTCACTCGTTCCAATCGCAGAAGGCGCCCGCGAGTTATAAATTGTCCACTTTATCCTTAATCGTTGCTATGCCAACCATGGGAATCGATTTTTCCAGATATATTTTTGAATGAGTGACCGAATTTTTCCGAGATATCAGTTTTCAACTTTCCAACTCAATAAATAACAAAAATAGCAAATTGTTCATCGTCCCGGCAACGAAATGTCAAAATTATTTTCACATAAGAAAGTAGTGTACTTTCTAACATTTCGATCGTCACTTTACTGGTTTCAATCAGATAAGCCGTTCGCGAGTTAAAAATGATCAACTTTATGCTCAATCGTTGCTATGGTAATCATCGGAATCATAATTTATAAAAATATTTTTGAATGATTGACCGAATTCTACCCAGATATGAAATTTCAACTCTAAAACTCAATAAATAATGGAAATAGCAAACTGTTCGTCGTCATGGCAACGAAATGTCAAAATTATTTTCACATAAAAAAGTGGCTTACTTCGTTCCCTTTCGATTGATACCTCACTCGTTTCAATCAGATCAGCCGTACGTGAGTTAGAAATTGTCAACTTTATCCTTAATCGTTGCTATAGAAACTATGCGAATCAAAATTTACACATATAATTTTGAATGATTGACCGAATTCTTCCCATATATCAAATTTCAGCTCTCTAACACAATAAATATCGGAAATAGCAAATTTTTCGTCGTCATGCCAACGAAATGTCGAAATTATTTTCAAATAAAATAGCTTACTTCCTCCCCTTTCGATTGCCACATCACTCTTTTCAATCGAATAATCCGTTCTCAATTAATAACAAATCTAAGCAAAATTTAAATCAGACCCGTCATTGTGATTTACCCCGTATACTACCTCATGGAATAGCCTTTCTATGATGCTTCGCCGCGTCATCGAAAAATTGTTAAAATTGGTATTTAATGACTAATTCTTCAAATTATATGTTCCGAAATCCACACGGGAAGGTCTATAGAGGCATTGCCCAGTATTTTTCAAGTCGAAAACGGTTCAGAAACCCTAAAATCTCGCAAGGAAAACTGACATTTTTGCGACATTTCGACCCTTCATATTTTAATACGTTTTTCCGTATGAAGCTGATTTTGACATGCATTTGCATGGTCTGAGAAAAATTAAAAAAATTCGTATTTAATGCTTAAATCGTCCAATGAAATGTATTTTAACTAAAAATATAAAGTCCGTTTTACCTTTGCTATGTATATTTCAAGCCGAAATCGGTCCAGGAAGCTTCCAATATCGCTACAAAAACTGTTATTTTCAAGACATTTTGACAGGTCATATTTTAATTTCGATGTAAATAGGGTCAGTTTCATTTGTTTCTCCAAGGCACGGCTTTTATTATATGCACTTTGTAAAATTTTTCCTGCACCGATGCAAAAAAAGGTATTTATTTATAACTTTAACCAAAAAATATGGAATTTTAATTAGTTAGAAGTGTTCTCAGATGATAAGGGATGAAAATAAACCAAAAAAGAACTGTTAAATCGGAGAAATAATATATAATAATGGCTTTTAAAGATGAATTTTGATGGAAAAAAAACAGAAAAAATGAGTTTTTACCCCCTAAATCAGGCCCTGGATCACCCATTCGGGATTCATTTTAAAGCCTGATTATATCCCCAAGGGATTGAATAAGTTGGAAGAAATTAGATAGGAAAAGATACAGAGTGATTCGAATGTAGAGATGTCATGAAAAAAATCGTAAAAAATCTAAATTTAATTATCGATTGCTCCTTTCCTATTAAGAATGAAGGAACCAAAAAATACGTTTATAACGTAGTTCGGCGAGGTCTTTCGGATAAGGTACATGGGATTTCGATTTGAATCCATTTTGACCCCCAAAAAAATTGACAACCGTCAAAAATTTGCATGAAATATCGTAATTTCCAGTTTTCCCCAAATTTTTCCAATTTCCAGTCGTTTTAGGTATAGGTAAATGTATTGCAAAAAGAAAGTATTTGAGATTCTTTAGTTTTATGTTCAAATACGTTTTTCTGTCCGATGTTCCGGTTTCGACTTATTCAGTGCCAAAGTGGGGTCTGCAAAGGGCATTTTTCGACATAAAAAAATTCAAAAAAATTACTTCCCATTTTCCGAATACCGCCAATTTCAATAGGGTTCGGAACACCCCGGTCTCCTACAACCTCTGAAAATTTAAATCGATTTAATTCACTTTTGCGACCTGTATCCGATTTCAACGGAAATCGCTGAAATTTCGAATTTGACGTTTGATAACTCCGAAACGGAACACCCTGTATAACTGAGTTTTTTACCGAAGCTAGTCGAACTATCCCTCTATTAACCCAGCAAATTTGGTTGCCCCTCCTCTAACTGTTTTCGAGAAAAAAAATTGTAAATGTGAAAATGTCGAAACGGACAACATACGGCCGCACACACATTTTCTGACTCACGGGGCGTTATATAGAGCGCTGTTGGCGCTCTATAACAAGCAAATCGACACAGCATCCCTCTATAACAACCCACCTTCGACCTACTACGACCCAGAAGCCTCACTAACACATGAAGATGAGCTTCAAGTCATTAATCAGCTGCTTGGAGAAGATAACAAGAATAAATCCAATCCCACACAAGACGAACTAACGATAATTAACGAATTGTTGGAAGGAGAGGAAAGGATAAAGCCGCACGAACCCTTAGCTAAGAATAGAAACGACTCCGATAACGGAACCCGACACACTACACAAGAAGAACCTATCCTAGGAATCCCCATCAGTGAGAGACCACTCAACCACTACAATAATCAAATCATTCTTAAGACCGTTAACTATACCCCAGCAAAACCAATAAAAGAAGAAATTTTTGCAAACAAGAAAAGGATACACGCCCAACTGGGGAAGAACAACCTAGAAAACGATGTCATCAAATTCCTCAAGGAATTCATAGAACCCAAGAAGAAATACGCAATACTTTTCGATTCTGACGAATTATACCAGTCCCTTTCCAACATAATAAGAAAAACTTTTAAAAATTCTTCTTTTGATTTAACCAAATGCAACATTTTGCTAGAAGACGTCAACTCTGAAGAAAGACAGAAGCAGATCATCCTCGATTACCACCAAGGCAAGACCAACCATAGGGGAATCAACGAAACTGAAAGCCAGATCCGGAAAAGATACTTCTGGCCAAATCTCAAGAAAGACATTGAAGATGTCATCAACTTCTGTGACATTTGTCAAGCCAACAAATACGATAGAAACCCAGAAAAACCCAAGTATATGTTAACTCCAACGCCAACAAAGCCGCTTGAAATCATACATGTGGACACCTTTCAAGCTGGAGGTCTGAAATTCCTCACCATCATCGACGCATTTTCCAAATATGGACAAGCATACCCAATAGAAGGCTCCAACGCAGTAAACATTCTCAGTGCCCTTCTAACCTTTATAACCCATCATGGAATCCCCCACATGATAGTATCGGACAGTGGAACAGAATTCAAGAATGGGCTTATGCAGGAATTTATCGACACCCACAAAATTTCAATTCACTATACCACAGCTGACAACCCACAATCCAATGGAATGATCGAGCGATTCCATTCAACTATCGTCGAACACCTCAGAATACTGCGTGAAAAATTGAAAACTCTTAACATCAAAGAACAAATTCCGTACGCCATTTTGGGCTACAACAATTCCATCCACTCCACGACAAGAATGCGACCCATGGACATTCTAAATGGACATTTGGATGCACAAGATCCATTTGACCTCGATGTTAAAAGAACACTAATAAACAATTATACTCAGCGGCATAGAGAAAAAACCAAAGCTATCTACAGGGAACTTAATGAAAAGTTACAAGGAGCCAAAGAAAACTACGTTGAAAGAAGAAACTTTACTAGACAACTCCCCAAATCATACAAACCGAGCACCAAGATCTACACAAGAAAAACAATAAAACGCAACAAACTACTGCCAAGATTCTCACCAAAGACAATCAAAAATGACAATACTGCGACTATAGACACACAGGATACTACAGTCCACAAAAAGAATATTAAGCACCTTCCAAATAAAACCAACACTTTACAGATGTACCTCAACAGTGGCTCAAGAGATAACAATCCAGGACCTAAAAGACAACCCAAGGATTTTACCCCTCAAGCTGGGACCAGCAAGGATCCAGACTAGCACCCACGACTTCATCCACTACTTCGACCTCCAACCAATAGCCGAAGAAATCGATTCCTTGGAAGCCGAATATGAAGCCGCAAATAAAGCAATCAAGAACGGCCTGAGCCACCCTTACTTCTCAAGCCTACAAAACTTCGACCAAAGCCTGCAATACCTACTGAAAACAGGAAAGGAAAAACTATGGACCATCTACCCCTTACCTAGATCTATAAGAGGACTTATTAATGGACTAGGAAGCCTAGTAAAAGCTATATCAGGAAACCTAGACCAAGAAGACGCTGAAAAATACGAGAATGCCATTAAATCCCTGGAAGACAACCAAAATAACATCATCAGTCAAGTCAATCTTCACATGAGCCTTAACAAGAAAATCATGGAAAATTTTAACCAAACCATTTCTCTCATGAATCACAACGAAGAAACAATCGCAATAGAAACAAACAAGGTCAACTCAGAACTAAACAAATTCATCTTCGACTTCAACCACTTCCTACAAACCAGAAATATCCTGGACCAGCTAAATCTAGCACTTCAGGTAATCCTGCAGATCCTGAACGACCTAGAAACAGCCATAACATTTGCAAAAACCAACACTTTACACAACAGCCTGATCAAGATAGAGGAATTAAGATGGGTCATCCAGAAAATGTTGGAACATCACTCCGAAGATCAACTTCCATTTATTCGAGAAGAAGATCTCACGAAGTATTACGACATTATTACCATCGACGCCTATTTTTCAAACCACACAATTGTCTTTATTCTGCATTTTCCAATCCTTTATTCAGACCCTTTTGCATACTTCCATCTATTTTCCATACCTACAAGCAATCACACAACAATTATACCACCCGCTCCCTATCTAGTTTTTAACGACGCTCTCTACCAGTACATGGAGCTACCATGCAGAAGAACCGGATCAGAATATCTATGTCCCGAAAAATCTTTGCAAGAAAACCAGAAGAATCAAGATTGTGTTAATCAAATCCTCCAATTAACTAACGAAGAAGCATTGTGTCAAAGGATACCTGTCTCCATCAACGTTACTCTAATCCAAGAAATGTCCGAAGCTTACTACATCGCAATATTTCCCAGAGAAACAAAAATTTTAACCCATTGTGCATCATCAAAAATTATGGTTCTGAAAGGCACATTTCTAATCGAAGTACCACCAGGATGTGAATTCAAGACTAACAACGAAGCATTCATCAATTTAAAAACAGCGATCCAAGAAGAGCCATTAACACTTCCCAAGATAAAAACAAAAAATGACGATCAGCAACAAAAAGTAAAACCTTTAAAACTGGACAAAATTCCTTTGGATGAACTTCATAAGCTAGCAAAAGAAGAAGAACACCTACAGCCAATCCAGACAGTAACATGGCCATCCACCTACAGCCACTACTGGACACCCCCTATATACATAATTCTCACCTTATTCTTAATTCTAGGATGCTACAATATCAAGAAACGATGGACCAAGGACAAACAGATCCAGAGTGAAGACAGCCAACCTGAAACCCAGGATGAAGGAGATCCCAGCAGACCAGTTTTGTTCGTCCCTTACAAAACTTCCCCAGGGGATGGAGAAATTCACAAGTACAAGCACCATCAGCAACAGCCAGCGTCGACCTAATTAACCTAGTTTTAGATATGCAACATTAGCAATAATTTATATATAAATAGTAGGCTTGAAGTTGTAATAATCAGTTGTAAAAACTCGAAATATATTACTATACCTAAGTAGTGATAATAAAGGGTCTTTTTAAAAAGTACCTCTGACGTCACTAACCCTTAACTCGTTAGACACGTAAAAATTACTGAATGAATTCTGTGGGCGACATAAGTTTTATACTTTCTTGGGTCGTTTTTTAACCAATGAAATACGACTTTTGAATCTGCCCAACAAATTGTATTTCTAATTGTCAGTGATAAATGGTTTTGTATAAATTTAACCAAATGACTTCTTACCACTATTAAAGCCTTATTATTATAAATATAAATTAATTATACGGAATTACAAATTAATAATATAAATTAATTAAGATTAAATTATAGGGAAAGATAACTAGGATACATGTGGCCCTAATTCAGACATAAGGTGCACATTAATTCGACACCTCTGTCGGAGTTATGACCAGAGCTTAAAACCAATTCGACACCACTGTCGGATTTATGACCAGAGCTTAAAACCACAATTTTAAATGTAGAAAATCATATTAATACGTGTTAACATTAAAAGAAAAGAGTCAACGCTATATTTTGTTTCCCATGAAATTGTACATAATTCCGACACCTGTGTCCGATTTAGGCCACTGTTGTATTTCTATGTACATAAATCAGATACATAAAAATTTCTAACTTTATTTAATAATTTTCGTTAATTTTCATCATAAATCCAATATCTAAGACCTATTAGACCTATATACTTCAGAGATTACTATTTTGTTTCTAAAAGTAATTAATAAACATAAAATAATTATAGACGAAAATTTGCTTACCTTAGAAGAAAAGTTGACCAGTCTGTTGACCACCGGCAATGGCACCGACACGTGCTTATTTTAAGTTATATTTAAGCTTCGTATTGGCAGGTATAGAACTACACTATATTCAGATATCTCAGTTACAGTATTCTGCGCAGACTAGTTAATCCGCGCTATGGTTTTTATTTGCAGATTTCTTATTTAGGATGATTTTCGAATACCCTGTCGGAGTTATGGACACTGTGTGATTTTGGGACATCTACCTTATATATATATATATATATATATATATATATATATATATATATATATATATATATATATATATATATATATATATATATATATATATATACATACCTATATATATATATATATATATATATATATATATATATATATATATATATATATATATATATATATATATACCTATATATATATATATATATATATATATATATATACAGGGTGTTATGGAAATCATTTAATATATTGGAATGGGTGACTCCTGGGGTAGTCTACAGACATATCCAATACTTTTTTTTCTTAAATCGAACATTTTTAAAATTTTCAAAAATACCCTAAAATCCGTCAATATTCGACGCACCTGGCTGAACGTACACAAGGCGCTTGACGGAAATTTGCGCGCGAAAAACTTTAAACAATTGAATTTTTTGAAACGTTGCCAGACATTTCTGTTTTTAAGCGTAATTTAAGGCAAGTTAAAAGAAATTTGAACCTTTCCTAAGAAAAAACGAAAAAAAAAATAGTAAAAAGGCACTGTGAAATCAGTCCTTTTTGTCAGTAGCCTTAGTTTTAAGTAATATTTAAGACACCCTATATTACATTATTAATGATATAAGTTATTCCTACTAGCTTAAACTTTCTGCCAAGGAAAAGTTAAAAATCAAAACGAAAATACTAATTGGGCACAACTACATAGTACTTACTTCAAAAGTATAACCAGATCCGCTAAATTAGTTTTGCTCCGGCAAACGTTACCATAATACGTAAATATTATTAGTGTTTTAAATTAAATTTAGTTTTCAACCCTATTACGCTACTCACTCAAAGAAACTAGATAAAACTGATCAAAATATTGGTTAACAACGGATCGACGAAGACCGTTTTCTAGGTAGTGAAAAGAAATTACATTATTTAAAACTTTAAACGAAAAAAAAATTAAAACATTCATTGTGTGGCTTGTGTGCTGTTGAAAAACTTAAATAAATATGGCGACGGGCACGGCTCTTTGATGACATTAAGAAATCCTTCTGTTTCGATCTCCCTTCCCTTCATCATGAAACATGATCATGTCTCTTTGTCACTTCCAGTACTTGATAAAGTAGGTGGCCCTGATTTGGCGCGAAAATTTAAAATAGAACGCGTGTTTGTATTATTGCCTTTGAAACACTAGAGTTAAATGCTAAGCCCATATATCGAAAAAGAGGAAAAAGGCGTCATAGATTTTAAGAAAGGAAGAAGAATTAACCATTAACCATACTTTTTCGTTTGATTCCGATTGTCGTGTTTATTTTCTAAACAGTTATAGATTATTACCATGATATACGAGGATTATTAGTATTATTACTAAAAATTATGCAGTGAATATCCAAAACAGAAGGTGTGTTAATTTCGTGGAAGGGGAAGTTGAGGCACTCGTGGAGTTTGTCGAAAAATACAAAGAAATTTTAGAGAACAAGAGAGCTGATGCTGTTACGGCCAAAGAAATAGATAAGATGTGGGAGCAGATAGCTGCCGAATGGGTAGCTGAGGGCTATGTGGAACGCACAAGTAAGCAGCTACGGGAAAAATGGAAAAACTACAAGAAGGAAGTTAAAAAAAAATTCTGAAGAAAAGCAAGAGACATATAGGACTTGCGGTGGATATTGACTTTCAGTTATTTTTTTCCTACTCATTAGTGCCATTATAAGTCATTTTTATAGTGCGTTTATTATAAGAGTGGTCTTCATAAAAGTACACATCTAGTATAAAATAGTTACAATTTTACATTTAATTTTAGAAACACCTACACCTATCATTTCATGCTTCTTATTAAACTAGATCACCATACACTGGCAACAGTATGCTACATATGACGTCACTTCGAGGGAAAATCCTAAATTGACTAGACGCTTGCACCCCTTGTACCTACATAAGTACAGGTCACTTTCTGGTCGGGTAGTGTATTGGGTTGACGTTTATTAAAATATTACAGGTCATTTTATTGTCGGGTAGTATGTTGAGTTGACGTTTATTAAAATATTATTGTCATATTTCATTTGCCCAGGTAAGCCCTAGTCAATTTAAAATTTTCCCTCGAAGTGACGTCATAACGTAGCATACCGTTGTAAGTGTATTGTGAACTAGATATAATGGCTAGTAAAACCTAGGTCACGACCAGTGGCGTATGGTGAAATTTCAAAGTTGTATATCTCTGTTCCTAATTCCTAGAGGTTTTAATAGTGTGCCCACTGGGAAGGTTCTGGTAAACTCAAGCAAAAATTCAACTTTTTTTTCGCAAATTCAAAACGTTTTTTTTTCTTTACAAAAACATTCCCAGTGGGCTCACTATTAAAACCAATAAAAATTGGGACCGGTCCTGAACGTAGGAAGAGAGATATACAACTTTGAAATTTCACCATATGCCACTGGTCACTACCATCACTATAGTTGTGTCCTTAAACAAATTTATATACGGGGTGCCCATTTTAAGTTTTAACCACTAGTGTATAGTTGGAAGCTCTCCACTTTTCATTTTGCCCCCCCCCCTCTTTGATGGCGCCCCTTGTTTGCATTATTTTATATATTTTTAGCATTTTTGCAACAATTCTTCCAAAATTTTCGTCTGCGGCGCATGTTTCTGTAATCTTATTTTTCTGCTTTCAATTTATAATTTTTTTTATCAATACGATCACTTTTTGCTGCCCCCATTATAGCCTGCCCCCCCCCCCCCCTAGAAGCTGGCCACGCTACTGAAAAATATACCTACTCCATAATGATATCAGTTGAAATAAACACCCTGGCCCTGTATATATGTATCTTATTTTATATAGGTACCTACTATTATTTTTTAATTTGTTTACTGTCCTTAATAATAATCTACTTATACATATAATAAAAACTGTCTTATGTAAATAAATACTGTATATTTTTTTCTGTGTACCTGCCTGTAGCTTCAGTCTTAGGAAAGTAAATTCAAATTGGATATACTGTGTACGTGGTAATATGTACAGGGATATCCAAATAAAAGTGAACAGGCCTTATAACTTTTTTATTTTTAAAAATGAGAAAAAATATTAAATATGAAAGCTTTGGGGATTTTTATGGATCAATCATTCATATATCTTATCAGCAAAACAATTGAGTATCGAATAAAAGAAATATAGTATAAAACATCGATTTTCTCGCTTATTTTAAATTGGATGGTATGATTTTTATCATATTTTTGGATTTTTTTATTCGATGCTCGATTATTTTGCTGATAAGATATATGTATAAAGCTAAAAATCCCCAAAGCTTTCATATTTGACATTTTTTTCCATCTTTAAAAATAAAAAAGTTATAAGGCCTGTTCACTTTTATTTGGATATCTCTATACAATCGTGGTTTAAAACAGTTTAATTTTCTATTCAAATTCAAATTCATTTATTCATGCTATTACAAATAAATTGTTTACACACGTCAATTACAGATAAAATAATTTTCATATTTAGACAATAATAAAAACATTCCTGACAATACAATGCATTCAAATTTATAATTCGAAATGAACACAATAATACAAACACATTAAAAAATTTAAATAAAAATATTAAAATATATTAAAACTATAATCTAAGTACTGTTTTGTGATGTAAAAAGCATGTTTTATTAGGAACTGTTTCACCTTCATTTTAAACTGCTGAGTAGAGAGCTCTTTAACATTTTGGGGTAACTTATTAAACAGTTTTATTGCATAATATTCTGGTCGAGCCTGACATTTACCCAACCTGCAGTGTTGTGGAACGTAGTTGGTCTTATTCCTAGTGTCATGGTCATGTATGTCTTGGTAAGACAGTAGGTCGTCCTTTGATGTAGAGCAAACTTTGCAGGATGTAAGCCGAAGGAAGGGTAAGAACTCCCAACTGAACAAAGGCATTCCCACAATCCTCTCTGTACCCTAGGCCAGCCATGATTCTGACTGCCTTTCGCTGGAGACCAAAGACTCTTGTGCATGAGGTGACCGTCCCCATGCGATAATGTCATATGGAAAATTCCATGATATGCTGTTCTCAGGGTATTTATTGAAACACATTCACTCAAATTTTGTAAAACAAATACACTACTTCCAAGTCTTTTACAAACATTAGCTACATGAACATCCCATTTCAGCTTCCTATCTAGGTATAGCCCTAGAAACTTGACAGATGCAGCTATTCCACCACCACGTGACTGACTTCGTGATGTAGATGCGCTGACAACATAATCCAGCAGGCTCAGCCTATCTATTTCTTCCTGTTCCAGCCAATGTTCTGTTAAACATAAGACTCCCAGGTCACAATCAGCAGTGGCAGCCTCGAGCTCGTGAAGCTTGTTTCTCACAGAGCGGACATTGTAATGTAGCAGTTTTATACATGACGATTTGCTACCACCAGGCTTCGCCCCTGTTGAGGTTCTAACTTTATTAGGTTTAAACAACTGTTTACTTGAATACCAACTGGTTAAACATTTTCGTCAAGAATGACAGACTTTTTATCCTTGGGCACACCAATTTTAAAAGAACTATATTTCTGCTTCCACTTTGTTTTTATCCGTTCGCATTCACAGTCGATGTTATAATTTAATTTTAGGTATTTTCCAATGTCCTCAGGTTTTGTGTCATTAGACAGTCGTGATACAAATAACCAAGAATAGCTACCTGATGAAGCGGCTTTCAAAGTGGTTGCATCCTTTTTTTTGCCTTCGATTGAGTTTGGTCTCAGTTTCGGGTCCACTTGTTTCTTTTATTTTTTACTGTAAGCTTCTGTTTGTTTTGAAAGCATAGAAAAATATTGAAGGAGTTCACAGTCACGCTAGACTGTTGTTGTGGTCCTACTGTGCCAAGTCGTTTTGTTCGATGCCAATTTCTGCTTCTTTTGTTTCTTTCGCAGCTAATTTCACGGAATTTTTGGTTTTACGGCTTTTTTTATTAGGTTAGAAATTTACGAAATTTTCTATATTCTTTTCCAAGTAAGCATTTTTTTCTTTAAGAAGTTTATTGTTTTCTTGAAGAATTTCATTTTTACTCTTTAGTTCGTCCACTAAAGTCTTTAAATACATAATTTCGATATACTTCTCTGGTTTGGGAATGTCATCACTTTGTTTACATTCCTTACACATTAATGGAGTTTTGTAACTTATTATTATAAGTATATTAAGTATATTAACTTTATTATTTAGTGAAGAAGAAAGTTTCCACTTCCAGTGCTAATAAGTACGTTTAGTTGAAGATTATTATTTTACACTTCATTTGAAGAGCAGTTCTCTGTATTGTTTTGTGTTGTAATATTTTAGCTTTTTGAAATTAGTGTTACTAGGAGTTCTTTCTTTAAAGGTAACAAAAATATTAGGTTTTCAAACTTGATTCATAGAAATATGGTAAAAAAATTTGGCAACGCCTGACTTCGAAACAAAAAAATTTTTTTCTGTAACTGACATTTCTTGCTGTTTTTTATATGGCCATGTATTTATGACAGTGGCGCGCATGTACTAAAAAATTTTTTTTCGAGGGCCGATATTTACCTTTTTTTATAGTGAAACACCATTTATGAATATTTTTATTCAATCTGAATTCATATCAGGAGTTACCCATTCCAATATATTAAATGATTTCCATAACACCCTGTATATATACTGGGTGTCCGGTAATGATTGTTACATAGAGTAACTGCGGACAGTAAATGTAAAAATATACCTATTAAGTCAAAAATGCCTTAGTAAAATGTTGCTCGTTAAGGAGATACAGGGTGTTAAACTTAAATTTTATTTTTTGTTTTATGTGAATAACTGTCAAAAAAATTTTCATATTTAAATAAAAATTGGTATCTAGGGGTTTTTTGATATGAGAAATTCAAATTTAATATCAGTTTACCTTTCTTTCGTAGGGAGCGCCACCTACATGCCTTTTTACTGTTTTGAAGGGCCACATTTTTTTTGTACGTGATTGTATTACATCCTAAATTTAAAAAAATGATTTCCACATCATTTGTACGTAAAAAAGGTATACCAGGTAAAAGTCGCTAGAAGCAACCGTTTTTGAGATATTCGAACTTTAATGATTCAATGCATTTAGTTTTCAAGAAGTTTACAACAATAAATTAATTAACAATAAACAACTAATTTAATTAATGTGTCGTTTGTTATCAAAAAAGTCATACCTAATTTAATTTTCATGTCTTAAGTCAAAGCCTACTTAAATAAAATTAGTGAACAAATAATATTGGTAGTCAGTAATATGATAATAAAGTCAGGGTGCATTGAATGATTAAAGTTTATTTCTCAAAAACGGTTGATCCTAGAGACTTTTACCAAGTATACCTTTTTTACGTACAAATGATGCAAAATTACTTTTTTTATTTTAGGATATAATACAATCACGTACAAAAAAAATATGGCCCTTCAAAAGAGTAAAATGGCATGTTTGTGGCGCCTCCTACGAGATAAAGGCAAACTAACATTAATACTGAATTTCTCATATTAAAAAACCCCTGGATCCAAATTTTTATTTAAATATGAAAATTACTTCGAAAGTTATTCACATAAAACAAAAAATAAGATTTAAGTTTAACACCCTGTATCTCCTTAAAGAGCAACATTTTACTAAGGCATTTTTGGCTCAATCGGTATACTTTTACTTCTGCTATCCACAGTTACTCTATGTAACAATCATTACGGGATACCCTGTATATATACAGGGTGTCTAAAATAGGTGACACCACTATTGCTATCTCCGAAATGGTAAAAGATACGAGGTCGGTTAAATCAGAGAAAATGTGCTATTTTTAGTCCCTATTCATATTCCGTTTACGTAGTTGCCAAATTCTCTATAGTTTCTTATCTACAGGGGATTTTTTAAAAGTAGTCAAAAATTTAATTCTTAAATATCTCGAAAACTATTATAGTTAGAGAAAAGTTGTTTTTACAGAAATCACATAATTTTTTACCTTCTCTAAGGTAACGTTATTGTTTCGTTTCTACCATTTGTTTTTATTGAGTTACTGATACTAACTTGATTTTTTCAAATACTGACCTGGATTTTTTGCTGCATTTTTTGAAAGAATGTATCACTTGAGTATGGTTTTCGACGTTTCGATCAGGAATAACAACATCATCAGGATTTTACATCGATACGGACCTGGGATTTTCCATGTTAAGGCACAATTTCACAACCTATCGCTGTGGTTTAAATTATTCAACTGATTAATTTTAAACTATGTTCATGATTACTAACCAGAACCCTTTGGTCATTAAAGTTTGTCAAATTGCACTTAAGCCAATGAGCTATTGAGAGCAGAAGTTTAGCAGACTCAGATCAGATATAATTAGCGGCCTTTATTAGCAGTACCAGGTTACGTTTACCACATATAGTAAAAGGCACCCTTGATGATACGTCTTCATTATTTATGTTTTTAATATTTTCGTATCCAAAAATCACCTCTCAGTTTAAAAAATAATAATAAATAATCCTATTTTACCTAATAGTTTCATTTCTGCTGCAACCCCTTCTGCTGGTACAGTTGAATTACTATTTACTGGCTTTGAAAACAAACCATATTATCTCAAATTAAAGACCTTTAACTATATTCTAGCATAAAACGATTGCCATATTTACTGGGTTCGGATTATAAGGAATTCGAATCTAAAATCCGTTTTCTACTTTATTTTTTGACGTTGCGTTGAATTATAAGTATAACATATGGACGGGCGGACGAACAAGTTGATGGAAGCGATTGGACTGACCACACGAAGCCAATAACGCCTCTAAGAATTAATTATTAGGATTTGTTATAATTAAAACTAAGCTTATGCTTTTTTCAGGCGTTGGACCAATTTTACAAACTTGAGGGTCCTGGCTAGTAATCATGATTATAATACCTAACAATTTACCAGTTAAAACAATTTAATCCATAGTTACTGATTCTGACCTAATTGTCGCCATAATAGGTCGTAAAATGGCGTATTACCTTGAAAAATGCCAGGTCCGTACTGTTAGAATATCCTGATGATGATACTATGCTTCACCAAAACGTCGAAAAACATAATCAAGTGATACACAGATGTAAAGGGTATGAAGTATTCTTTCAACAAATGCAGCAAAAAGTCCAGGTCCGTATTTGAAAAAAACAAGTTAGTATCAGTAACTCAATAAAAACAAATGGTATAAACAAAATAATAAAGTTACCTTAGAGATTTTAAAAAATAAATGTGTGATTTTTGTTAAAACAACTTTGTCGTTTCGCACTTTTCTTGATCCGAACGCTTGCACGGAGGATCGGCTGTATTTGCTAGAGATAACTTATATGTAAAAGAACTTTCCTGCTTAAAAGAGCTATCAGTGGAGTGTGTGATTGAAATGAGTGGTATATGTCTGTCTTTGTCAAAGCTTGAAACTGTTGCTGTGTGCTGCGTGTATAGGCCGCCCTCTGGAGATCTGTCAGTGTTTTTTGACCACCTTGTAAGTGCTCTTCAGCATATCCTGCGTGTCCATAAATATGTCATTTTGTGCGGTGACTTAAATATAAACTGTTTAGTTGAATCCGAGCATTCAATGATTCTACACGATATATTCGAGTCATTTGCCTTGACTCAGCTAAATGACGAGCCCACTCGGCAATGTGTAAATGTAAATGGAAGGGTCACTAAGACCTCTATAGACTATATGGTATCAAATATTCCCCTTGACGCCTTCTCTGTTGAGGTTTTTGATCCCCATGTATCAGATCACTATGGTCACCTAGGTAAGCTACTCTGCGACCACTTTCCAACCTCTAAAAAGGTTGTGGATTCTAGCATTTCCAGGCGAACAGTAAATGAGTCAAGCATTCAGGAGTTTAATTTTCTTCTTGGTCATATAAACTGGGCTCATATGTATGGGCAGGGTATAAACTAGTACGGGTAGACCGCCTAATCGCCCCCCGAGGGGGCTCTATAAGGTCGGTAATATTATCATTGTCGTGCATTGAAAATTTCGTGTTTCTAGGTCATGTATTAAGGAAGATATCACACTCCTTCGGACTGGTGATGCAGAATAGACCGCCTTTTGTAACCGTATCGCTAAATACAAACATACATACAAACACCCGCACGTAGAAATACAATATATGCGATAGTCCTAAAATTTAGCTAGTCCAAAAATATTTGAAATAACGAAAATTGCAAATTGTTCATCGTCCCGGCAACGAAATGTCAAAATTGTTTTCACATAAAAAAGTAGTGTACTTTCTAACATTTCGATCGTCACTTTACTGGTTTCAATCATATAAGCCGTTCGCGAGTTAAAAATGATCAACTTTATGCTCAATCGTTGCTATGGTAATCATCGGAATCAAAATTTATAAAAATATTTTTGAATGATTGACCGAATTCTACCCAGATATCAAATTTCAACTCTAAAACTCAATAAATAATGGAAATAGCAAACTGTTCGTCGTCATGGCAACGAAATGTCAAAATTATTTTCACATAAAAAAGTAGCTTACTTCATTCCCTTTCGATTGCCACCTCACTCGTTTCAATCAGATCAGCCGTACGTGAGTTAGAAATTGTCAACTTTATCCTTAATCGTTGCTATAGAGACCATGCGAATCAAAATTTAAACATATAATTTTGAATGATTGACCGAATTCTTCCCATATATCAAATTTCAGCTCTCTAACTCAATAAATATCGGAAATAGCAAATTTTTCGTCGTCATGCCAACGAAATGTCGAAATTATTTTCAAATAAAATAGCTTACTTCCTCCCCTTTCGATTGCCACATCACTCTTTTCAATCGAATAATCCGTTCTCAATTAATAACAAATCTAAGCAAAATTTAAATGAGACCCGTCATTGTGATTTACCCCGTATACTACCTCATGGAATAGCCTTTCTATGATGCTTCGCCGCGTCATCGAAAAATTGTTAAAATTGGTATTTAATGACTAATTCTTCAAATTATATGTTCCGAAATCCACACGGGAAGGTCTATAGAGGCATTGCCCAGTATTTTTCAAGTCGAAAATGGTTCAGAAACCCTAAAATCTCGCAAGGAAAACTGACATTTTTGCGACATGTCGACAATTCATATTTTAATACATTTCTCCGTATGAAACTGATTTTGACATGCATTTGCATGGTCTGAGAAAAATTAAAAAAATTCGTATTTAATGCTTAATCGTCCAATGAAATGTATTGTAAATAAAAATATAAAGTCCGTTTTTATATTTCAAGCCGACATCGGTCGAGGAAGCTTCCAATATCGCTACAAAAACTGTTATTTTCATGACATTTTGACAGGTCATATTTTAATTTCGATGTAAAGAGGGTCAGTTTCATTTGTTTTTTTTTCAAGGCACGGCTTTTATATATGTACTTTTTAAAATTTTTCCTGCATCGATGCAAAAAAAGGTATTTATTTATAACTTTAACGAAAAAATATGGAGTTTTAATTAGTTAGGAGTGTTCTTAGATGATCAGGGAAGAAAATAAA